>CANYCX010922399.1:0-13680 GCA_948193385.1 Breynia disticha f. nivosa | reverse complement strand
TCTTTGATCTCAAAAGCCCTAATATGGAGGAATCGGATGGGAGGATCAATCTATTGTTTTGTTGTTGAAATCCACAAGTTTATACAATGTTTTAGTGTTTGGGAAGCCTTGGATTAGTGTTTGGGAGTTGAGAGAATGTTTAGAGGGTTTAAGGATGTGTTTCTCCCTGAATGAGGCTGTTTATGCCCTTTTAATGACATGTTCGGACCCCCGATAACGTATGTTTGTTTCACAATTAATGTACGTTAGTAAAAATGAAGTTCTGGGTAATGAAGGAAGAATAACGTATGTTATTCTTCCAGTAAAAAAACATTTTTCATTCTTTTTCAAAGAGTAACGTATGTTATTCAATAAATAACGTACATTATTTAGTATTTTCAGGTCAACTTTTCGTTTTTGACTTCCTACAATCCCCCGACATATATATATATATTTATACATACATACTTATAACTTATATTAAACATTATTCTAACATTAAATGGAAATTTTTTGAGGCATTATAACTATTACTTCAGACTGTGAGGATGGAATGATAAAGAGCAAATCATGA
Organism: Breynia disticha f. nivosa; assembly: GCA_948193385.1. NCBI lineage: Eukaryota > Viridiplantae > Streptophyta > Magnoliopsida > Malpighiales > Phyllanthaceae > Breynia > Breynia disticha. The sequence goes on along the minus strand of CANYCX010922399.1, from coordinate 13,127 downwards.
TGATAGGTTAGCGACATAGATTTTGGTGAGTTTAGCACGATTAAAGAGTGTTTTGGGATGATGGTTGGATAAGGAAACTAGAGATGTATGAAGTGAAATTTGATTTTAGAATTGATGAGGAAAATATAATGTGCTAAGGCATATTGCCTGAAAACGGGTAATATGGAAATGTTGAATCTTATAGGAGTAAGAAATGCCCTTAAGTGAAATTCACGAGTGGAAAGATCGAATGTTAAGGTGAAATTGAAATGTAAGGTTGAACCTTAGTTACTTGTGTTAGTATAAGTTATGATGTTGAACCCATATGGATAAAGGTAAGTACGAAAGTGTGAATATGTACACAGATTAAATTATTACATTAATCAGTGCATGTGTACGATGAAATGTTTGATTGGATAATTAAAAAAGAGAAGTTACGTGAATGTGTAAACAAGATGTGGACATAATTGTATGTCTTTTTTTGATAATTTGTTTGATTTGGTTGTTTTTAGTTGTTATGGTTGAGTTTATGAGGTGCTTTTATGATTGAGAGTGCAAATATGCTAATGGTGGAGTACGCGTTGATCATGAATATGATAATGTGAACTTTGATGCTATCATGAGGTTGAGTATATAAGTTTAAAATGAATTTGATTATATCCTTGACTATAATCTTATATGAAAGCAATGTGAACTCAAGAATATGTTATTGCTTATTAGTATGTTTTGATTCTTGTTGGTTGTTTTAAGTTAAAAGCTTTAAGTTGGAATGTTTGAGTTTAAGTTGAGTTGATTAGGAACCTAACTTCTTTCAAATATTGGGAAAGAAATTTCTTAAGGAGGAGAGCTGTAACGCCCCAAAAAATGTCTAATTTAATTGGGAAGAATATATATAGGAATTTGTATGTCGGGGATCGAAAGAAGGTAGGAAACAGAAGATGCAGCAGTCTCCACCACATTAAAGAATGTTAATGTGGTGACTAATGTACGTTATCCTGCATTTTAGTTGAATAAAATACGTTACCAGCTTGAATAAAGTAAGTTATTCACGTTTGGTTTTCCAGATTAACGTATGTTTCTCAACCAACATTAATTTTTCCAAACCTACATTATCAAGAGTCTGGACGCGTCATTAAAAGGCTTAAAATAGCCTCATTCAGGACAAAACACACCACCAACCCTCCAAATACTCTCACAAACCTACAACACCATCCTAAGGCACTTTAAACACTAAATCTTCCTACAAACTCATGGATTTTAGCAACAAAACAACAAATTAATCTTTCCATATAAAACAACAAAACAACAAATATTTACCTTTATAGAACCTAAGCTGAAATTCGTGTGAAATGTGATGAAATTGGTAAGGTTTAGTTGGGTTTTCATATAAAACACCATAAATTAAAAAAACTAAGAAATACAGCCAAGATTCACACAAAAATCAAGATTAACAACATAAATTGCCAAAAGATCAAAACTAGTTCATAAAGACTGTATCTTTAATAAAAAGAAAGAATCTTTACCTTGTTTCCTTGCTTGACCGATTGTGTATGGTCAAGAAAATGTAACTATAGTCTCAGAATACTCTGAGACTACATATAAAACACCCTCTAAGGACCCTAATCATTATCCCTCTACAAAATTAACACGTAGGTTAAGAGAACAAAGGTTTTTTGTGATTACCCTTAGTTTTCGTCAATTAGATGAAAGACTCGCATAACACAAGGAACCACCATGATCAAACCTTATGACCAACCTTTCAATATCACGTTTTCTTGGAGAAATAATGGAAGAATCAAAATCTTGATCCTTTGGAAAGTGGTACGGCCATGTGAGGAAGTTGTCTTTAGGGTTTTGTGATGATAATCATCATAAAGAAAATCTCCTTCTCGCTTTTTATCCTTTATGGCCGAATTCGAAAAGTTAATTAGGATTAGGATTAGGTTTTTTGATTTAAAATATAATCCTAATCTCATCTGACTGACAAGAAACTGGGGTGAATTCATGAATACTCTGTGCAAGTACACTTTTCTCCTAATTACTGTGTTACTTTTGCATAGGAATCACATGTGGGATTCTCTAAGAGTGTCACAAAGGTTTTCTCAGAGTATTTTGAGATGGTGGTCACCGAATTCCTCCATAAACCTACGGCTAGGATAGAAGACAAGTAATGTAAGTCTTTTTTATTAAAGTTTTAGTTTTGATGTTAACTAGTCATCACTACAAGTCAATATGTTGTTATTTCAATTTTTAGTGAGATTCTTGGGTGTCTTTTGTCTTGTTTATGTGTATTTTTGCTACCATGATTAGTTAAACACGTTAAAAACCCAACACACATCTTCTCTATCAATGATTTCTCAAATGAGATGAAACTTCCTGAGTGTGTGTTTGGATCAGTGGTGATTTCTAGGCTCCTTGGCCTGTTCTATAGCCCTATTATTAGACAAAAGTTCCAAAGGATCTAGGATAGATGAGATGAATCCTAATTTTGTAATGAAATTTTTAATCCAAACAGCTTCTTTAGCTGCCTTAGACACAGTTATATGCTTAGTTTCTATTGTAGAATATACCATTGTGCTCTGTTTAAAGCTCCTCGAGTTGACAGCTCCTCCATTCAATAAGAATATATATCTTGATTGCGCTCTTGAATTGTCTTTGCTTATCAGGGTAACAACATTAGTGTATCATGTAACACTAACCTCCTCTTGACCTCCATACACTAAGAACAAGTCTTTAGTCCTTCTCAAGTACTTAAGAATTATCTTAACCGTAGACCAATGGATGTCTCTAGGGTCTTACTGGAATCTACTAGTTATACTCAGTGCATGAGCAACATCCAGCCTAGTACATAGCATACCATACATGATAGATCCTATAGCTGATGTATATGGGACTATATTCATACGTTCTCTCTCTTCTCTCGATGATGGAAAGTCCTTTTTGGAGAGAATAATCCCTTATTATAAAGGCAACAATCCCTTCTTGGATTATTCCATAATGAACCGCCTTAGTATCTTATCTATGTATTTTTCTTGACTTAGTCTAAAGAGACATCGTGATCTATCTTTGTAAATCCTTATACTAAGTATAACCTCGACTTCCTTTAAGTCTTTCATTGAGAAACACAAATTTAACCATTGCTTAACTTGTTGCAATGTTGAAATGTTGTTTCCAATCAGCAGGATGTCATCGACATTTAACACAAGTAACACTACTACATTCCCACTAAACTTATGATATACACAAGGCTCATCATCGTTCTTAGTGAATCCAAAATCCTTAATGGATTCATTAAAATGAAGAATCCAACTCTTGGATGTCTGCTTAAGTCCATAAATGGACCTCCTAAGATTGCATACCTTATTACGATTTTTAGGATCGACAAATCCCTTAGGTTGTTCAATGTAAACATCGTCAAGGAGGTTTCCATTCAGGAAAGTTGATTTCATATCCATTTTCCATACCTTATAATCCATATATGCATCTATGGAAATAAAATCCTAATGGATTTGAGTATAACTATTGGAGAAAATATTTCATCATAGTCAATACTATTAACTTCTTTGAAACCTTTTGCCACTAGTCTACCTTTGAAGATGCCTCTCGCCTTCTCTTTGAAGATCCATTTGCATTCAATTACCTTAGCACCTTCAGATGGATCAATCAAGTCCCAAACTTGATTATCGTACATTGATTGCATTTCAAATTTCATGGGCTCTTTCCATTTTTTTAAATAGGAATATTCATGGCCTCTTAGTAAGTAGCAGGTTCATCATGATCAATAATTGTAATATCTTGTTCATTAGTTAAAATGAACCCGTACCTTTTAGGTTCTTGACGTATCCTACCAAATCTTCTAGGTACTTGTGTAATGGGCTCTTATTCTACAACTTCTTGTGGGGTTGAGTCCATCTCCTCACTAACCTCTACAAAAATATGCATATCTACAACGTCTTGCATAATACTAAGTTGTACACTACTCCCACTATTTCTATTAAGAATAAGTTTTTTTCTCTAAAAACACAATAGTCCAAGCAATAAACACTTTATTCTCACTAGGATTGTAGAAATGATATCCCTTAGTCCCTTTAGGATACTCCACAAATAAACATTTGTTTGTCTTAGATAAAAGTTTATCTGATGTTAACCTCTTAATAAGCACTTCGCATCTCCAAATTCTAAGAAAGGCTATGTTGGGTTTTTGCCCCGTCCATATCTCATATGGTATAATTCACACCTTGTTTCATTGAGGTGTGAATTATGACACTATACCATAATCTCACAGATATTCATCAAAATTTAAGCTCATATATTTATCACCTTGATTCAATCGAATGGCTTTAATATGTCTACCCAACTGGTTTTCTCTTTCATTCTTAAAATCCTTAAACTTATCAAAGGTTTCTAATTTATTTCTTATTAGATAGATATAGCCATATTGACTATAATAATCAATGAACATGATGAAGTAGCTATAACCACTTTTGGCTTGTGTACTTAATATGGTCCACACACATCTGAGTGCATTAATCCAATAATCCACAAGTTCTCTCTTCTTTCTTGTTAAAAGTATTCTTAGTCGTTTTTCTACAAATATATGATTCGCATGTGTCTAATGATTTCCAATCAAAAGACCCAAGAACCCCATTTTTATAAAGTCTTTATAAGTATTTCTCACTTGCATGTCCTAAATAACAATGCCAGAAGTAAGAAGTATTCAGTTGACCAAACTTTATTGGATCAATGAGGGTGAACAATGCAAATCAGCCTTAAGTTTCGATATGATATAAAATTTTGTGAATTTAATAAAAATAGTTTGAAGGTTAAAAAAGAAAAATGAATACTTGAAGGTTTGTGACAAATGCTAAGGAAGAAAACACTTGACTAAAGTAAGAAGGAGTCAAGTAAGTAGAGTTTGTGTGTTGTTAGTTGAGCTATGGTTTGGCCAGTCAACTGGTGTACTAGGAAATCAATAGAAGAATAGTAACAGCTAGTTTAGGGAACACAACCCTAAACCAGTCAACTGGCAATGAAACCATTCAATTGGTTCTGACTCTGCTGTCAAAATAGAACAGTAAATCTTCATAGTAACGTATGGGATCAAAGTAAAGCTTTTAGGAGATTTTAAATTTGAATTGAAGTGTAGGTAAGTTGACCTATATGATTTTCAGTCGACTAATGTGTGTTGCAGGGCAAACCAGTCAATTGGTTCAGAGTCCAGTTGACTAGTACAGAGTCCAATCGATTGGCGGTCAGGACTTAGAAGTCTAGAAGCTACTAGAATGCAAAACCAGTCAACTCATGTCAAGACCAGTTGACTTTAAGACACAAAATACTCGAGTGCGGTACAAACGAGTCGACTGGATAAGTAGACAGTGGACAAAAGTTGACTTTAAAAAGTAACTTGAAGTGGTCCGCATCAAAGGCCAACGGGCAAAAACTCAAGACAACTTTTAAATAGTTTTGACAACTGAAGAGAGAGACTAATAAGATCATTCTAAAGGATTCACATTAGTCTCGCAAGCTCTTTGCTCTTATTTTCTCTTATGTTCTTGTACTTCATCTAGAGTACCATTCTAGTTTGAACAATTTTAGCTTTGGTGGTTTAATTTGAGCCACAAATCAGATTGTTTGTAAGGTGGATTGAGCCAAAAATCAAGTGTAATAAGAAAGATTAGTGGATTGTTGTGAAAATCCTAAGTGAGAGCTTAGGTCGTGGAGTCGGTGTTTTTCATCGAACCACTCTAAATTATGTGTCTATCTTTTCTCTTCACTTTCACTCTTTTGATTTGCAAAAATTTGAAATTTCTTCCATTCGTATAACCTCTATTCAAAACCCCTCTTTCTAGAGGCTATTTGGACTCTACAATTGGTATCAAAGCGAGGTGCTTATCATTGAAGGCTTAACATCCTTGAGTGGAAGATCGAAGAATGGAACAAGAAAACTTTCAAGACTTTGGTGTCAATCCAAACTGTCCTTCCATCTTCATTAACACAAATTAATCATATTGGAAGAACCATATGAAGATAAACATAATGTGTGAGGGAATCAAGTATTGGAAGGTCATCATCCATGGTCCCTATGTTCAAAGAAATGACAATGATGATTTGAAGAAAGAACTTGATTATAGTGATGAAGATTGGGATAAAGTCTAGATCAATCCAAAGGCCATGAAACTCATTCTTTGCGCACTTTCCATCAAAGAGAAGAATCGTATGGGTTCTTGCACAAGTGCAAAAGACATGGGAGAAAGGTTGATGGTCACCTATAATGGAACCAACCAAGTGAGAGAGACTAAGATCAACATGTTGCTTTATGAGATTGAAATGTTCACCATGAAAGATGGAGAATCAATTAATAATATGCTCGATCATTTTGGAAAGATTATGAATGGGTTGAGTAGCTTAGGAAAGACCATTTGTGATAGTGAGCAAGTCAATAAGATTCTTAGATTACTTCCTAAGGAATGGGATTCTTAAGTCACCGCCATTATGGAATCAAAAGATCTCAATACGTTAGGATTCAATGCTTTGGTTGGGTCATTAATCAACTATGAGATTATCTTAAAGACTTGATGTGGAAGACCAAAACCAAAGGAAAAGAACATAACCATGAAGGCTAGTCTACCTCTTTATGAAGAAAGTGATGGTTACCTACATGAAGATGAAGAGGATGATGAGAAAAGGGCTCTTTATGCTATGAACTTGAGAAAATTCAAAAACTTGATGAACTCTAGAAGGAAAGAGCTAAGAAAAGGAGAAAGAAGAAGGAATTTCAAAAAATACAAGAGAAGGGATGGTGAAGATAACAAGAGGAACACCACCAAAGATGATAGTTACCTCAAATGTTGCAAGAAGGGCATTATGCCAAGGAATGTAAGGTTGGGAATTCATCAAAACATCAACCTAATGAAAGATATGACAAAGGAAAGAAGAAGGAATCCTTTATTGATAGTTGAAGTGATGATGAAAGGGAAGAGAAAGGGAATGAAGAGGTAAACTTAGCTCTTATGGCCAAACAATATCACTTTAGTGATGATGAAAATGAGGTATCTTCTAAATTTTCTATTGATTTGAGTGATGATGATGATTTTCTTGAAAGTTATTTGCATGATTTTGAACATGTGTTTAAGATGAATAAGATACTTAAGCAAGAAAACAACAAACTTATGCTTGATATTAATACTTTGAGTAAGAAACTAAATGAGACAAATGAAATTGAGCATAATGTAACTAAGGATGTTTTACATGAAAGTTGCTTGATTAGAGAAAAGGAACTAACCAATAAAATTGGTAGGCTTAAGAATGAATTCTCATATGTGGTTGGAAAATTTACTAGTGGGAATGAAAAAATTGAAGAATTACTTTCTTTGTAAAGATATTCTATCTCTAAGAATGGACTTAGTTGTGATACATATAACAAGAACACATCCTTATTGACAAAATTTATTAAAGCACGTAAAGTTGAGAATGAGAAAAGAGATTTGCCTAGTTATGATACATGTTTGAAATTGGTCACAATATATATGTATGTACTAGCTTAAGGAGATTTTGAAAGTGAAGAAAGTTTGGGTTATGAAAGGGACCATAGTACCCAATATGGTTCACATAGCTAATTCAAAGGGACCTAAGCTGGCTTGGGTACCAATGAAAAGAAAAATGATTTCTTTTATAGGTACATAGAAGGTTAGAGGCTCCACCTAATACTTGGTATGTGGATAGCGGGAGTTCAAGGTACATGAGTGGAAATAAAAGCTTATTTGTGGACATCAAACTAAAGGAACATGGTTGTGTGACTTTTGGAAACAATAACAAAGGTAGAATCATTGGTATTGGTAAAGTGGGTAAGGAACTTTTACCAACCATTGATAATATTCTCTTGGTTGATGGTCTTAAACATAATCTTTTAAGTGTTTCTCAATTATGTGACATGAAGTATGATGTCAAATTTGAATCTACTCATTGCAATGTATCAAAGGATGATAAAATTGCCATTGTTTCCTTGAGATAAGGAAATACTTACATTGTGAACTTCCATGATGATGCATCATTCAATAAAAAATGTTTAGTAACTTTTGATGATAGTGCATCTTTGTGGCATAAAAAAGTAGGACATCTCCTTTATCTTTAATATCTAAACTTACAAAGAATGAAATTGTTAGAGGATTGCCTAGATTGAAATATTCTAAAGAACATATTTGTGAGCCATGCATGAAAGGAAAGCATATGAGATGATCATTTAAAGGAAAAATGGAAATAACAACTAGTAGAGAACTCGAGTTAATTCATATGGATTTAATAGGACCATCTATGCATGCTAGCTTGAGTGGAAAATACTATGCATTATTAATTATTGATGATTTCTCTATATTTACTTTGGTAAGATTCATTGTGCATAAGAATGATGCTTTCCATGATTTTTCCAAGTGGTGTAAGTTGGTCCAAAATGAGAAGAGCTTGGCAATAATAGCAATAAGTCAGACCACAGTGGTAAATTCTATTGTGAGCCGTTCGAGAAGCTTTGTGATAAGTATAGAGTTGGACACAACTTCTTATCTCCAAGAACTCCTCAACTGAATGAACTGGTTGAGAGAAAGAATAAAGCCTTGGAGGAGATGAGTAGAATGATGCTCAACGAATATCAACTACCAAAGTCATTTTGGGCAGAAGCAATGAATACGACTTATTATGTCATCTATAGAGTTCATTTAATGAGAGACAAACTCAAAACTACTTATGAACTATGGAAAGGTGAAAAGCCTAACAAATCCTATTTTCACCCATTTAGTTGTACAATATTTATTTATAATAATGGAAAAGATAACTTAGGTAAATTTAATGAGAAATCAGAAGTGGGAACATTTTTAGGATATTCACTCTCTAGCAAAGCTCTAGATGATGAACATTGGGTAATGGCTATGCAAGAGGAGTTGAACCAATTTAAGAAAAACAAGGTTTGGGAACTTGCACCTTCATCCAAAGATAAGATCATAGTGGGAGTAAAGTGGGTCAACAAGATAAAAAGGGATGAATATGGAGAACCAGTGAAGAGCAACTCTAGATTGGTAGTTCAAGGTTTCTACCAAGAAGAAGGACTTGATCATGAAGAAACCTTTGCTTCAATTGCTAAACTAGAAGCAATCCAACTTCTTTGAACCTTCGCTTAACATAAAAACATCAAACTTCAATAAATGGATGAGAATAATGCATTCTTGAATGGATATATTTAAGAAGAAGTCTATGTAAAGCAACCACGATGTTTTGAAGGTGTGGATCATCTGGAATGTGTACAAGCTCAATAAAACCTTGTATGGACTCAAACAAGCACTAAGGGCATGGTATGAGAGGTTAAGTAGCTTTCTTACTCAAAATGACTATATTAGAGGCAAAATAGATAATTCATTGGTTATTAAGAGAGTAAGAAAATATATGCTTGTTTGTCAATATATATTGATGATATAGTATTTAGTTCTACTAACCAATCTTTGTTCAATGAGTTTAGTGAGCTCATGCAAGCTGAATTTAAAATGAGTATGATGGGAGAATTGAAGTTCATTCTTGAACTACACATCAAGCAACTAGACAAGGCACTATAAGATAATGTGAAATTAGCAACGAGAATTTAGCTAACAAAAATTTTGGAGGCCAATTTAATGAATAATTTTTTTGCGTCCACGTGGTTGCTATTTTTGCGACCAAAATGGACGCTAATGAGGTAGACGCAACGAATAGTGTGGTAGGAAATTTTGGCGCAAAAATCCGCCAAAATTAGCGTCGACGTGGACTCTAATTTTGCATCCACGTGAATGCTAAATAATGTTCACCGTAAATAGTGTGGCAGGATAAAATGTGCCAAAAAAGCTTCCATTTTAGTGTCCACGTGGACACAAATTTTTCCTCCAGATTTTCCTATTAATATTGCTTCATATTTGGTTAAATTTTTAGCTTAAAAGTTTACTCCAAATTAAGTTATATGTAGTCCGTGAAGAAGAATACGTTGGAGCGGTTGTTGTTTAGAGAGCGTCACTCTTCTTTGAAAGGCTTAGCGGATATAACTGTAAGTGTTAATTTAATGAACGTTTTATGTATTTTCAAATTTTATATTTCTTATTTATTTTTTGTTAATTATTTAGGATAATTTTAAAATATATTTATATTTATTAGGAGAAATGCGTGAGTGGATGTATGTACGTACTATTGAGGGGTATTTGAATGATGAGTTTATTGCGGGCGTTGAACAATTCATGGAGTTCTCCATGTCGAATTATACTTTCGATGAAGTTAATTCGTCTTTATGTTGTCTGTGTGTGAGATGTAAGACTAGAAATTTTGAAGTCCAGACAAATTTACAGAACATATTATTTATCGGGGGTTTGTAAGCAATTACTATTGGTGGAATGCACACGGAGAGATAGAAGAAATGTTTAATGTGTTATTGAGTGACTCTCGACAACATGTAGGTGGTAGAAGTAGTAGTACTTATGATGTGAACCCGATAAATTATAATGTCGATGAATGCTCTGGCTTTTCAAATGGAACAATTTGGGATGAATATGGAACAGATAGTATACGATAGTTTTGGTGTTCGTCCCAATATGGATGTTGATTATAATCAGTAGCAAAATGAAGCAGAATATGTTCTGAACATTCAGCGCATACCGGAGTCCCCAATTTTGGAGGCTCAACGTATGTTCGATACGTTAAAATCTACCAATAATCTACTATGGCCTGGATGCGATATAAGTCAATTAGCGGTGGTGACAGAATTACTTAGTCTAAAATCTAAATTGAAAATAATGGAGCAGGGATATGAAATGTTGTCAGATTATGCAAGACGCACTTCTCATGCGGAGAAAATGTTACCAGGGATATGTTATGACACGAGAAAATTGGTTTAAGGATTGGGTTTTCTGTACGAAGCAATTGATACTTGCAAAAATAATTGCATGATTTATTGGGGTGTGAACGCGGAGAATGATTCTCGCCACATTTGTGGACATCCAAGATGGCAGCAAGGGAAGGCTAAACTCGTTCCATATGCGCGAATGTTCTATTTGCTGAAATGAAGAGGTTTCAGAGATTATTTGCATAAAAATACGTTGCTGGTCACATGCGATGGCATGTAGAGCATGTTCAGGAAGCAGGAGTGATGAGACATCCTTCATATGCCAAAGCTTCGAAACATTTCAATCTTGTGCATGAAGATTTTGCAGAAGATTCTCGAAATGTGATGTTGGGCTTGTGCACAAACGGTTTCAATCCATTTGGAGCTTCTGGTAAGCAGTACTTGTGTTGGCCGGTTATTTTGACACCGTATAACTTACCTCTGTCGATGTGTATGCGAGATGAGGTTATGTTTCTAACTGTCCTTGTTCTAGGCCCAAAGAGTCCAAAGCAATGATTAGATGTATTCTTATAACTGTTGATATCGGAGTTGAAGGTCTGTGGTACAATGGGCCCATTACATTATTATATTCTATACGAACAAAAATTTGTTATGCGTGCAATCGTCGTATGGACTATTAGTGATTTCCCTGCATATTTTATGTTGTCGGGTGCGTATTCATATATATGACTTCTTAGTATAGTTATCGTAAGTACAAATTATTTAATTAATTAAGAATATAGATTGCATGTATATAAATATGTAGGATGGAACACATCGGGAAAGTACGCTTGCCCACATTGTATGGAGTTTACTGATGCATTTTACCTTAAAAATGGTAGAAAAATGTGTTTCTTTGATTATCCCAGATAATTTTTGCCACTAGAACATCGTTCTAAGAATAATAGAAATGAATTTTGGAAAGGTAGAAGAGTGCTAACAAAAAGTGCATCACCTATTCGTAATGGTCAGGAAGTATTACATTAAATCAAAACAATGGGATTGATGAAAATAACTGAAGATGGTGCAGAGGATCATAACCTATGAGTGAGTGGAGATTTGGGATGGAAAAAGAAAAGTATTTTTTGGGAACTTTCATATTGGGAGACTTTGCAGATCAGACATAATTTGGATGTTAAGCACATTTAGAAAAAATGTTTTTGACAATATCTTCCACACAGTTGTTGATGTTCCTGGGAGAACGAAAGATAATCTAAAGGCAAGATTAGATATATGTGAGATATGCAGAAGGCCTGAATTAGAGCCTGACAAAATTGATACAAAATATAGGAAGGCAAGATATTCACTAAATCGAGAAGAGAAGAGAATATTGTTTGATTGGATTAGATCAATGAAATTTCTTGATGGTTATGCTTCCAATTTGAGCCGCTGCATAGATTTTCAGAAGCTATAGATTTTTGGAATAAAAAGTCATGACTGGCTTGTATTCATACAATGATTGATGTCTATTGCTTTTCATGCGTTTCTGAATAACAAATATTGGGAGTCAATTGCGCAGCTGAGTGTATTCTTTAAGGATCTTACGTGCCACGAGTTAAATGAAGAAAGAGTAAGATGTTTAGATGCGGAAATACCAATCATATTATGGAAGCTTGAGCGAATATTTCCACCCAGCTTGTTTGATTCGATGGAGCATTTGCCAATTCATTTACCCATGGAAGCAGCTTTGTGTGGCATTGTCCATTATAGATGGATGTATCTTTTTGAGAGGTATGTTTATTTTCTAGCTGCCAGAACGTGAATATAAATACAATATTTAGATATATGCTATTTCATTGATAGTTTATTTAAAATATTGTTCTTATTTTTTAGATTTCTATGCAGGTTGAAAAACACTGTTGGTAATAAAGCTCGTGTTGAAGGTTCGATATGTAATGCATACATTGTGTAAGAAACATCAACTTTTTGCTCTTATTATTTCAACAATCACGAAATGAATAATCGAATGACTCGTAACAATATCGCTGACGACGTTAGAGAAGGCGTTGACCCAGACGATTTAACTATATTCACGTATCCTGGACTTACATTAGGCATATCTGTTCGAAGACATTTAACAAATGAGGAGTACCACTTGATTAAAACTCATGTGTTATTGAATTGCAAAGAAATTAAGCCTTTTATTGAGTAAGTTCATGATTTTTTTCTATTGATCATATTTTATTTACATGCTCGATCATAATATATAAATATATTTAACTTGAAGTTGTTTGTATATTTTATTTATATGTAGATATTTTTT
>CANYCX010922077.1:0-11607 GCA_948193385.1 Breynia disticha f. nivosa | reverse complement strand
ATAAACTCTTAATATTATATCAAACATAACATTCTGTTAATTATTTGTTAAATATGGACGTTAAGTTATAATGTGGCATATTTTTATTCTTAAGTTGATGACATGGACTCTCTTCACCTAGAAAATAATTTGTCTTTAATTGATGTGGTTCAAGCATTTCAACAAACACATTGCGAGTAATTAGTTGCAAAAATATGCAAAATTTTAATGGAAATAGTGACAAAACCTAGGTGCACAACAATTACTATTCTATCTCAGGAAAAGAAAATTAAAAAATCTAAAGAGATACATAAACAGAAGATTTTTTTGTCACTGTTTGTGTTTGTCTGAGAGCCTCATTTGTGTGTCTGAGACAAATGAAGAAATTACTTAAAATAACCTAAACTTAATAACTTTTATAAAAAATAACCTAAACAGAATGTTATGTTTGATATAATATTAAGAGTTTATGATATTTCATGATAAATTTTATAGTTTGAGTTATTTTTTATAAAAGGTATTAAATTTATGATACGTCATGATAAAGTTTATAGTTCGGGTTATTTTTTATAAAAGGTGTTAAATTTAGGTTGTTTTAAGTAATTTCTTCTTGATTTAACACAAGAATACTCTTTAATTGAGGATGAAGCTATGATGTTAGAGTAGTATTCTGTTGAGGCCATATTATATGGTCAAAAAAACCTGTTTTTAATAATGTAAACAGTAAGCAATAGCTGTTTGTTGACTTAGGGCACACATTGAGACCATAAATTGTCTTGCATGTAATTGACAAATAATTTTTACCTCTATAATTGATAATGGGACAAACAAGTTTGTATATGTCATTTTGGTCGAATTGAAAAGAACAAACTTGCTCAAGGAAATGACTCAACTGTACAAACTAGAGGCAAATAGGCTTAGCGGAGAGATCAGCTTCACAGGGGTGGACCAATGATATTTCATAGGTGTTCTTCACCATATATCCCCACTTCAAGATGCTTCTCGGCCAAGAGTATGATAAATTATCCATTATCTCTTCATATGAAAATGTATACATGTGAGGTTATAAACGATACATGTTATAAAACTCTCTAACACAAAATTAATTGACTTATATAAGATCCACAACTTATATCATTATAAATTACTTATTATTCTTGTATTTTTCTGATGTAGGATATATTCCGAACACCCCACAAGTGTAACCCAGTTAGGTCTATGACTTATTATTATCAGGTTAGTTACAACTTATCCACAAACAAGGGGTTTCACTCCTGACTCAAAATTCATTGTTTTTAGGTTAAATAACTCTGATACTATGTTAAAGTTTATAAGTCCATGCATACGTGTATGGTTTTGTAAACGATATAAATTGTGGAACCCTTATCTAATAAACAGAAGAATATTAAGTGGTTTATAATGATATGGATTGTTAGTCTTATCTAAACTCATTGGTTTTGTATTAGAGAGTTCCACAATTTGTATCGTTGATAAACATATACATGTATATACACGGACCCATGGGCTTTTACATATTATCAGAGTTGTAATTCTTCTTACCGAACATCAGAGTCATTTAGCCTAGCGGCACTAGATCCTGGACCTAGTAATGAAACTCATTGTTTGTGGACAAGTTATAACAGATCTACCAATAATAAACAATGAGCTTGACTGTGTTACACTTGCAGAGAAATGTTGAGAATGTATTCCATCTAAAAAATAAAAGAATATTAAGTTGTTTATAATGATATAAATTATGACCTCTGTACAAACTAATTGATTTTGTATAACAAACTTACAAAATCTGTATCTTATCTTTCACACTTTCAACACTCACTCATTCATCTCTTTCATGTTTCAAGCAAGCAGGTGAGTGGGCAATATTATTGTTTTTTAGGGTAAAAAGGGAGTTTTCAATTATAAAGTGCATGCACAAATATAGAAATTTGTATTTTACGACACTTAAAATAAAAATTTGACATGAAAAAAGAGAGTATATGATTAATTCTTATTATAAACTAGTTTCAATGTTTAGCATAATCTTACAATCAATAATCTGTTAATTTGTTAAACATTTGTGTATGCTCTTATAATTAAGTTTCCATTTGTTTACAAAAATTTATTTTTCAAGAAAATATTTTCTTAAGTTTTTAATATTTAATACCAACAGAAAATAAGTGAATAAAATTATATTTTTTAAATTAATAAAAAAATAATTATTCTGAACCTATTTCTAAAGAATTATTTTTCTATTTAAAATATGAAATTATATTTTTTATTATATTTTTAAATATGAGTGTGAAACATTAAAAAAATATAATTACAGATTCAAAAGTTTAATTTTCACAGAAAATATTTTTCTCAGTAAATCATTTTCCGTCAAACAACCGAAACACAAGTTTAATTATTGCCAGGTGGCATAAAGTTAATGCCACATCATCGATTATGGCAAATCTTTGCACTAACTAGTTGATAATTAAGATTTGCGACAAGATTAAAAAAGTAAGAAGGGCTTGATTACTTTTTATAAACATTTGTCATTTTTCTATCTGCTAACCCTACACTTTGTTTATTGACTGTTGGAATTAAATATAAACAATTTAAATTAAAATATATATGAATTGCGTCAATAGATTTGTTGGAGGGTTTTTAAATTATTCATTTTATTTTTATTTTTATTTTTCAGAGTCTTATTTAAAGTGTTGAAGCCGCAAAATTAGGAGCTATAATTACGGAAAGAAAAAGTCAGATAATATTTGTTTTACCATCTTGTTTGTGTGATATGCCAATCAAGAAATGCACTACTTGTCCTAGAAAAATATGCCACAATTATCACTGCTTTCTAATCTAAATATTTCCCCACAAAAAAAATATTTCCCGACAACCCATTGTGCTAGCTTTATTTATATAAGAATACATAATATATATAAATTTCTAAATTAAAAATATTATTTTTTACACGTCAATTTAAATTTATTTAATTAACTTGTATGATACTTTAAATAATATTATAAGATAAAATTTATTATTTAAACTAACACAATATCAGTAAAATAATATTATAAAAATTCATTAATTCAAATACTCTTGTTTTATCACTTCTATCATCAGAATACGTGTAACAATTCATGTTTACTTTTAATATGCTCTTGTGATTATCGCACTATATTTTTTATTAATTTTATTAGAAATTTAAAAAATTATTTATCTAATAATTGTCAATTTTTATTAAAAATAATAGATTTAATGTGTTCTATAATTTCATTTAGATTTATTATTGTGAGACATTGTTTTTCTCTAGAGAAAAAGAAATTATTTTATGTTATTTCATCTTATAGTCAAAGAGTTTCATCAATTATTGATATTTGGATAAATATTCAAAACTTATCATATATATGATTGACTGCACATTTTGTTGATAAAATATACATAAGAGAATTTTAAATTTCTGTGCTATCAAAAGTCATATTGGGATGAATACTGAAAATACCATTGAGTTTTTTTTATGAATGAATAAGGAATAAAAAATGATGTACATTACTATTGACAATGCATCCAATAATGATGTAACAATTGAAAGATTACAATAGTAGTAAAGAAAAATTGTTTTATTATTGAAAAGAATGCATTTTCGTATATAATGTTGTGCTAATATACTAAACTTAATTGTCAGAGATGGTTTCACTATTGTTGATGGTGCAATTGAAAAAAATTCGATATTTGGTGAAATATATTAGGAGTAGTCCATACAACTTCAGCTGTAGTACTAGTTATTGCTTTATAGTCATTCTCTGTGGGTGATCTAGCAACCGTTGCTTATTTCTTAAAGCACCAATAAATTAAATTTTGGCTTTAGTAGATATATTAGAGCCATTGGTAGATCGTTAAATATTCAGACAACTAGCCCAGTCGCTAATAGTGAAGCATTATAATTGAAAATCACTAAGTAAAAGTCTTCATTGTACTCTTTGTTCAATACATAAAAGTCTTCATTATACTCTTTGTCCAATACATCATTAAAGATTACTACGTCGATCAATTTGATCGAACCATGTATATCTCATGTCTTTATTTTTTTATTCTCAAATCTTATTTTCCAAGTTTATTGCTCAATTTCCTGACATGTGGTATCAGGGCTTTGGGAATTGATTTCACAGAAAAGGATGTCGACTTAGAAGTTTGGAATTAAAAGGTTCAAACGAATTCACCTTGTGGAAGTTGAAGATGATGGCTTTCTTGGTTCATTAGAGGTATGTAGCAGAAATAAAGGGAGAAGAGAAATTGTTAACACTGATGTTGTCAAAAATAGAGAACGAAGAGATTGTGTCTAGGGCTTATAGTGCAATTCTGTTGAGTTTGACATATGAAATTCTGAGGGAAATAGCCGATGAGACTAATGTAGTGGCTTTTCGAGAAAGTTTGAAAACAAGTGCCAGAAAAAATCACTGACCAACATGCTTTATCAAAAGAGAAGATTGCACGCCATGAAGATACAAAAAGGTATGCAAGTTAGAGATCACCTTGACAACTTTAACAAAATTATATTTGTTTTGCATGGAGTAGGTGTTGAGGTTGATAATGAGGATCAAACTATAATATTGTTGTGTTCTTTGTCTAGTTCATATGAGATTTTTGTTGACACTATAATGTATGACGTGATTGTATTTCAATAAATGATGCGAAGGAGGCTGAGAAACAATAGTGGCATAATAAGTCGCATTCAAAATCTAGGACTAGATTGAGATGTTATCATTGTAAGAAAAAAAAGGACATTTTAAGAGGGATTGTCACAACATAAACATGAGAATGGATAAGGATCAAATAGGAATGCACAAATTGTTATAACTTAGAATTTTCCTACTCAGGATAGTTTTGATGAGGTTGAAGGTGGAGATGTTCTGACTGTGTATACATCTATTACTGCAGACACTTGTGTTCTTGATGCAGATGTTTCTTATCATATGTGCTATTCACAGAAACTGTTTTCTTCTTTTAAGAAGTGGGATGGTAGTGTGAGGTTGGGTGATGATAGAGAGTTAAGTGTTAAGGCCATTAGATCAGTGCATATTAGGATTTATGATAGGATGGTGAGGACATTGAGTGTCTAGTATGTCTCCAAGTTAAAGAAAGAATTGATTTCTGTGTGTAAACTGTATAAGAATGGGTACACATTCTCTGAAAGTGGTGGAATTCTTAGGGGTGTCTTTAGATTCCTTGATTGTGATGAAGGGCACTCTTCAACATAAGATTTATACAATAATTAGAAGTTCAATGTTGGAGATTGTGATGATTTCTAGCTCTTTGACAACCGATTCTGTAGGGAAACAGGGTAATGTTACTGAGTTGTGGCATCACAATTTGGGACATATGAGTGAGAAGAATTTGTTAGTGTTGTACAAAAAAAGGGTTATTATAGAGTGTTGAGACTGGGAAGTTGAAGTTCTATAAGACTTGTGTTATGGGCAAGCAATGTAGGGTGAAATTAAGTATGGGTAGTCATGCTAATAAGGGAATCCTTAAATATGTTCATTCTGATTTGTAGGGTCCTACTCTGGTAGAGTCTTATGGAGGGTGCAAGTAATTTTTAACTTTTATTAATGACTTCTTTAGGAAGGTGTAGGTATATTTTCTGAAATCTAAGGATGAAATATTTGGGAATTTCAAGGACTAGAAGATTATGGTAGAAAAAAAGACAGAACAGGTAGTCAAAATATTCAGAACAGATTATGGTCATGAAATCTATAACAAATAATTCATAGAGATCTGTAGAAAAAAAAAGCATAGTGAGACACGCACTATGAGACATACGCCACAACAAAATGATGTGGCAAAATGAATGTACCAAACACGTGTAGACATCCTCGGTGGAAGCAAGAGAAGGCAAAGCTAATGTCATGTTTTCGTAAGTGTAATTTTTCGATCACTTAAAGGTTGCAAAGACTATATGCATCGAAGTCTAGTTTTGGCCACATGGAATGACATGTCGATCATGTACAAAAAGAAAGTACGATGAGACATCCTTCTTAAGCTGAAGCGTGGAAACATTTCAATTGGGTGCATCACGATTTTGCACAATAAACTTGAAACGTGAAAATGGGTTTGTGCACAGATGGTTCTAATTCTTTTGGAGTGTCAAGTCATCAATACTTATGTTGGTCAACGATTTTGGCATCGTATAACCTACCATCGCCAATGTGTATGCGGGATGAAGTGATATTTCTAATTGTTATCATACATGGGACAAAGAGCCCAATCAGATGTTTGCATGCAACCAATGATAGCATAGTTAATTAGTCTGTGACATAGCAGGACCATAACATATGATGTGGTGAGAGAACAAAATTTTGTAATGTGTACGACTATAATATGGACTATCGGTGACTTTCCAGCATATTCTAACATGACTTCCAGATTGCATGAAGTACACTAATGTATTTTACCTAAAACATGGAAGAGAAATGTGTTGTTTTGACAGTTATAGAAAATTCTTACCACTGGAACATTTTATTTTGAAATAACATGAATAAAACTCACAACAACTACACCACCTATTTGTAAAGGCCATGAAATATTACGTCATATTTAGAGCATGAACTCGATCAAAATCACTATGGATCGTGTAGAAGATCATATGCACAAGTAAGCAGAGATCATGGATGGAAAAAAATATTTTTGGGACCTTTCATATTGGAAAACTTTGCATATTAGACAAAATTAATCTAGATATTATGCACATTAAGTAGAAAAGATTCTCATTTTAATTTAGTATTTTAATTATTTTCAACAAATTCATTTTTAAGATGAACTCAGTATCCTTGTTGGGCCAATCAAAGTCTTTGTCCGTACTCATACCCTGCGTGGAGACGCGACCCAGTTCATTGACAATAGTGCCTCTGACGTTCACCTAAGTTTAGTTTTTATACTTACTAGTGTTTTCATCAAGTTCATCATTACTAACTTTTTTATTAGTTACAACATATGTGCAGACAAGAGCTCGAATCACACTCACCCAGTGCTAGTTTTCCAAGAGAAGCATATGGCTATCACTGAAGGATGAGCGTGACACCTATTTGGAGGCGGTAGGCGGAGTCGGTCTGGGAGGATTGATTTTTAGGGTAGGGTTTTAGGGTTGGGTCTGCTGCACAGATTTTTTTCCCAGAGCAGATTTGGTAGCCTCGTAAAGATGTAACATGCGTCATGTAGATTGGTCAATAGAATGAGCAACTTCGTTCTCAAGCTCAAAACCTTGAGACTAACGATCAACTTGACACGAGCCGAGCTGTAGTTGACATGGCACAATACATGAGACGAGGTGTAATCAACATGCCACGAGTTGCGCTCCTCACAAAAGTTGTACAACTAGTGGTTCGAGGATATGGCCGAATACGTACATCTCGTCAGCGACCCCCCACTCTCACCAACTATGATCATCCTTAGCTTATAGTGGTTTTTTTTGTAAATATTTACTAAATTAATAAAACCTAATTTTTTATTATTCTTATTTTAAAATTTATTTTATTTTTTTATCTTAATTATTTTTAAAAACATATTATAATTTATTATGAACTTAAATTTATATTGTTAAAAAATAAATTTCAAAGAAATAACAACTATATGGTCACTAATTTAGTATTTTAAGCTAAACACATTGAGTGATTACTTTTCGTAATTTAACTACTAATTTTTAGTTACTAAATCCATAAAATTTTGTAGTGTCATATTATCATTTATCCTCCAATAGTATTTATGTTAACATAAAAGAATCATTATAAAAAAAATTAAAAAAAAAAGAACATTAGAGTCGCATGAAAAGTTTGCCTTGCAGAAAAGTTTCACCTCCCATGGAATTTAAATTATCTGAGTGGGATTATATACATATGTATGAACCAATTTTCCTGACCAGTAAACATTGAAGAAAAATTAGTTTTTTCGTAAAGAAAATTGCGTGCACAACACAAGTACACACGCATGGTCTCACCAAACTCCAATACGTCCTTAAACATGTCCCAAATGCCTTGAAAGTGAATCCTGCTTTTGACATCTTCCATGCAACTTTAACTTTTTGAGAGATCAAATTTCTACTTCGCACAAAGCCAATGCTTATCAAATTTGGATTTCAGAAACCTTCTTCCAATACCAATTTGAATTCACCTTTCTGTCTTATTAAAACAGTTTTCTACACTTTTTACAGCATGTTTGAATAATTGAACAGCTTTTCCTCGTGAAACAAGACATGAAAGCTGAATATACTGCCTAGAGAGAGAAAGATTATGAAGAAATCACGAACATAAATGTTGTCCTTAAAGGGTATCTTCTTTCAGTGGGAAAAAACTGAAGTTAGGTTCAGTTTATTTATGTGTTGAGATATATTTGTGGTGATGTGCACTGTGGTAATTGGTCTTGGTTGTTGGAGACTGTGAAGAAGCCATTATTTACTGTCTTTTGGTCTGGTTAGGAACTCACATGGTGCAGAAACAAAAGTGAACTCTCTTAAAATGGATATCAACTTTTGTTTCGTTTTCTTTTTTCCAACCGAAATAAATTTCTTTATGAATATATTGAAATGGTGTTGAAGAACATTTGTAAGTAAATTCAGCGGTTAAAGGAGTCCAATAATATATTTAGGATGCAGGTTCCATCCATACGTTTGTAATGATGCTAGGAGATACCTAGTAATTCATCAGGTTTTATTGAAACTGTCTTTACTTCATGGTTTAATCCGTTGAAGAACTGATTTATTATACGGCCATGGACTTCAGAAGGAACTTCATCAAATAATCTAAAAGAAGGAATTTCGATTAAAACTATTGCTAAATGTACATTAAGTAACGAAAACAACATAAAAGTTTTACTTCAGCTTAGCAGGATCGGTCAAATCAAACCAGATTTGCTTGAAGACATTGATGATAAGATCATGATACTCATCAGAATTCAAAGAAAGATAACAAGCAAGAAGGTCTTCCAAATCCTTTGAAGCTCTAATATTATTCTCCACTATCATCTCCACCATGGACTCTCTAAAATCTCTCCGAGGATCGAAAGATGCTTTCACGATCGCCAAGCTCTCCGAAAGACTCTTTCTCGACACACTCTTTCGTCCCTGAACTCTCCTGTTTCCAATTCTTGGAGAATTCACTCTTAGCCTTACACCTCCTGGAGAATTCACAGAGTGTCTTTTACTTGAACCAACACCAGGACTTCTCTGTTGAATACTTGTCTTATTTGGCTTCGTGGGTTGCTTTGTTTCTTTCTTGTTGGTGGTGTTTTGATCAAGATGTTCGTCGAACTTGGTTATGATTGGTGGGAGGACTTTGTCAAGAACTTGAAGCTCCTTGTGGAGTTTACTGTTTAATGATTTCTTGTCAACGTCGATCACAATCTCATTGTTGAAGTTGGAGTTGCGAGAGCTAGTCGATTGCGACCAGGACAACATATCATCAAATGACTCAGCCGTAAGAACCCGGTCGGAGCGGAACTCCGGTGGAAATGAGTTGTCCGCGTCAGGAGAAGTTTCAGAAGATGAAGCAGAGTACTCTGGCAAACACTCTTCAGTGGTGGCACGGCAGCCACATCCAGCTGAGACTGCGGAGGAAAAAACCTTATGACTGTGGCGAGTGGTTCTTTTACTTCTTTCCTTGGAGGATTTTCTCGGTGGCTCTGGGATTTGAAAGGATGTGGCGAATAGTTTAGGGTCATCACTAGAAGGGGTGAGTTCTCTAGTGAAGTAGTAAGATTTTCTCGGATTAGGAGAGTTCTGGTTATGGTGATGAGGCTGCTTTGATAGTTTTGTTGGATATGTACAGTTTGGTGATGAAGAAGAAGTTGGTGATGAGTGGTGGTGTTTTTTCTTCTTAACGGTGGAGGTGGCGGTGGTGTAGTGGTGGTTTTTGGTTCTAGCCATGTCTTTGAGCTTGTAAAACCAGGCATTGGGCAGCATATCAGACAGCCTGAACTTAGAATTACCCATCAAAACGCAGAGTATTCAACTCTGTCTTTGCTTGTGTCTGAACAAAGTTTTATTGTGTTTTGTAGGATTTATAGCAAAAAAAACAGAGGGCAGAGGTGAGGAAATTGTAAGTGAAAGTTTGGGGAGTTATGGGGTCCACAGGAGAAAGGAAAGGCATTAAATTTAGCACAAAGAGGTTTTTACCATGAGTCCGCACTTAAGCAGACAACGGATCGAAAACGTCAAAATATATAAAAAAATAAAAATAAATTTAAACATACCAATAATTTAAATTTATTTTTATTATATATATGACGATTCCAATCTTCTTCTTCAATAAATTCTTTGTTTAAAGATGCTCATTAAATTCGGTCTGGCCTAGCTGGTTCGAGGTAAGTCGGAGATGGACTATTAAAAAAAAAGATGCTCATTAAATATAGCAAAAAGAAATGATATAGGAAAAGGTGGTGGTAAATGATATATGTCAAACCTAACCAACCATTATTTTTCTTCTTTAATAATTATGATTGCCTTTTTTTCCATAGTTACAACAGATTGATTCTTCAAATTGATTCTCTGTCTGTTCTTTGAAAATTAACATTTTTATATAAATGAATAGTCTTTATAAATTAATCATAAATATGTGATAATCGTTTGTGGTTAGTATTCCGAAAACGTGTAATTTCAACTATAACGTTATAAAATTTTATAACTTTACGTGCTTTTTCTTAAAGACTTGTTCACTTTACTTTCGCTAACATCATATATATATATATATATATATATATATATAGGGCTGTAATCGAGTCGAGCAGAGTCGAATTTTGGAATGTTTAAGCTCGGTTCGTTAAAATTTAACGAGTTCGAGCTCGAGCCGAGCTTTTTATCGAGCACAAATTCTTGTTTAAGCTCGGCTCTTTTAAAGCTCGTGAGCTAACGAGCCTAAAACGAACCTCTGTTTAAGAGCATAAGACGAACATCTTAACGAGTCTCTAAATGAGTATGTTCACGAGCTTATGACGAGCTCATAGACAATATTGTTCCCGAATTTTACGAACTTGTAGAAGATTATAAAAGAATATAAACATATGTATGAGAGTATAACACCATAAGTTATAATATAAATTATTAATTATACATTAAATACAACATATATCTATTTTATAGTTTAAAAGATTTAAAAATAACTTAAAACATTCCAAATAATAAGTTATAAGACTATAGCTATATAAATTATAAGATAAATTATTAACTATACATAAAATACAAAATATATTTATTTTATTTTTAAATATTTGAAATATTTAAAAATAATCTAGAACAATAAAAATATTATGTAGACCTACGTATAAGACTATAACTATAAAAATTATAAGATAAATTATTAACCATATATAAGATACAACTAGGAGTGTCCAATGTTTGGTTAACCGACCGAACCGATCGATAACCGACCGAAAAATTTCGGTCGGTTCGGTTTGGTTAAAATTACAAAGTTCGGTTAATCGGTCGGTTCGGTGAAAAACCGATAACCGACCGATTAACCGAAATTAATATTTTTTTATTTAAATATATATATTTTTATGTATAATTTATGAAAAAAAATTATAATTTATAGTTCAAAGCATTTTTAGTGTATACAAATTTTAATTAATATATATTTTTACTAAAACTAACAAAAA
>CANYCX010921824.1:0-17557 GCA_948193385.1 Breynia disticha f. nivosa | reverse complement strand
TTAAATCATTACGCTTCCGTTATTAAATCTTTATTGTGTTACTAAAAATTTAATTTAAAACAAAAACTTGATTTCTGAATTTAAGTATCATTTGTAGGAGGGAAGTATACGCAGATGATATTTAAATTCGGGGGTCACATTTTCTCATTAAAATACACTTCTCTCACAGTCCTACCTGTATCAGGGCCCCGATAATGTATGTTAGACACAACTAACATATGTTAAGCTAATCAAGTAACATACATTACCTTATCTTAACGTACGTTATTCTAGATTAAAGTATCAAGAATAACGTATGTTAATCCTGAGTCTAACCTATATTATTCCTCCCAATAATCTGCTTTTCTTCACCATTATTTCACAGTGCTATCCTTTCAAATCTACTATATCTTAACCAATCGCTCCTTTATCATTTCTACATGATTTGTTTATATTTTTATGATCAAAATTTTAGGGCATCATATGAATGGGAAACTGCATTAAAAAATCTCCATTACCATTATTTTCCACAAAACCCTACTGTTAGGGAGAGTCCAAACTTGGTTTTGGCTTGAATCAAGGTAAGTATCCTTCAAATTCTCTTTAAATCCCATATTTTTTCCCTAACCCTAGTTTTCTGGCCTTATAACTCTTTCAAATTAGCTCTGATTTGAGCAAATGATGGCTCGTTGGAAAGCTAAAGATGTATACTATCCTTTACTAACTATTGTTAATGGTAAATCATGGTTTAAGGGCTCGAAATTCGTGGGAGAAGGACAACCCTAGCATGTGACGAGTTTGATCTTTTCGTGACAGGAGTTTCTTCTGCATTTCATCGCTTGGGTAAGTTTCCTCGTAGTCCATTGATAGTGTTTAGAGTGTCAATTTGATTGGGTGTTATATGGTGATGGACATTGAAGCAAGGGTAGGAAAGTGGTTAGGGTTTTGGAAGGGGAAACTTTGAACTAGGATGTTTAGAATATGTTGGAGGGTAAAAAGCAACAAAACACACCTAACTAAACTTTTCTAGACATTAAATGAAGGTTGGTATATAAAGAAAGAGATATTGGTTGTGGTAGGTAGAGAAATTAATGAAGGGGTTAAAAGAAAAGCAAAGAGGGAAGGATGGATAAATGAGACTAATGTAATATTGCATAACATAAGCATTTTATTTAATTCTATCATTTAATGAATGAGAGTTTGATGTGGAATTCTAATGTTAATAATAGGAAACTCGAATCGCAGTGAGGACAGTTCGCATCAGAGACGCTAGGTGCCTTTTTTAAGGTAAGTAACATGAGAGCAACCTTCCTTGTATGTGTATGTTCTTAAATGGTAAATGGTTGATTTGGTTGTTACTGCATGTGTTGATGATGAGTGGTGTTTCTATGATGGGTTCCATGGATGATGGCATGGATGTGCCCATGGTTGTTGGCTAAGCTACATGGATTGAATTTGTGGATTATTTGATTTGAATGCTTGACGAAATGTATGACCTGGTTGATTGTGTTTGAGTCAATGTACGAGAAAATTTGTGTGGTTATTAAAATGATTCATGTATATGTGCGGCATATGTTGTGGTTATTGTTGAGATTTATGGATGAATGACAATTGAATTCAGGTTGTTTCTTATGGCATGAATTGATTGATGAGTGAATAATGGGTACATGGAATATGCACGTGTCATTCATGCATTCGGAGCTCATAGATGGGCGATTAGGAATGAACTAATGGGCTCTTTGTGAGCGAGAATGAATAAAAAAGGCTCTTTGTGAGCAAGAACGAGGGAGTGGTTATGGGCTCTTGGTGAGCAATATTTTGGGTAGTATATGACAAATGCTACAACGAGGGACAGTGGTAAATTGCTCGAAACACCTAAGTGTGTACGAGCGTGCCAAAATTATGGGCACTTTGTGTGCAAATTATGGGCGCTCTGTGCGCAAACGTATATGGATCCATTATTTTATAATCGATACTCTCGGCCGATGAGGCCCATTTGCAAACGTCAAATTGGGGCATAAGGTGCCAATTAAAAAGAAAAAGAAATGGGATCATGGGTGATCATACTAAGGAATGCATTAGACGACATGCATTCTCATTCATCATGTGCATAAATGGTGCTTATTGTTATGATAGCAAATGTAAAGGCTATTACGTGTTTATGATGACAGTTATCGAGAAAATGAGTTGATGACGAAAGAAGTGAGTTGATACCATGTGTTTGTATGTTTTTTATATGAGAAATGTTTGAGAATGGAGCTGTGAATGTTAAGTGTTGAATATGCAATTGGGCTTAGCTTGTACATGTAAATCTATCAAGTTGAAATTTATAACATATTCGATGATATGTCTTCAAAAGGGACTGGTGTTGTGTAACCTTGCCATGTGATTAGGATGATGAATAATGATATGATGATGTTGATTATAGAAGTAAGTCTAAGTTTGAAATTGCCTTGTGAAATGTTGACAAAGATTGGAATTGCATTGCTTGGTATATAGAGGATTTATGTGTGTTGAGTTTGAACCAAAACTTATAGGAAATGGTGATAGCTTACCAGTCACTAACGTGACTGACCACAGTCACGATCGTGACTGGCCCTCTGGCCAAGGTGGTGAGTGTTGGAAACCAGCCACATTTGTGACTGACCTTTGTCACGATCGTGACTGGTCTCCTGATGACCAAATTATCATTCCGAATGGGTATCACGAACGTGACTTGGCGAGTCACGAACGTGACACCCTTCCAGATGCCATCTTCTTCATGAAGAGGAAGTGTCACGAACGTGACACAAAGTGTCACGAACGTGACACTACTTCTGGAATGCAAAATACCACAGCCAAGAGGAGTCACAAATGAGATAGAGGCATCATGAACGTGACTCTCTACCACGATCCAATGAGTCACGAACGTGACCTCTAGTTTGGACACATTTTTGCATCATTCCATGAGCCACGAATGTGACCAATATTATTCACGAACGTGACCATGGTTCTGGTCACTAAGATTCAGATATAAGATGAGGCACCAATGGAAGTTTTTGGCAGCATCGCTCGTGGTCCATGTGCCACGAACGCGATGCGTGGTTTGACCCAAAATGTGGTGTTCAAATGTGTTCAAGTATGTTCATTGTCTTCCATGTTCTCATAACTTGTTATGTTCCTATGAGGTACCATGTTCTTGATCCATTTTCCTTAGCAAAAGGTGAATTGTTAGTGAATAACCTTAAATATGAAACGGATGAAGGTTCATGTGGTGATGTGTTGCATTATTTGCTTGTACTTGTGAGGCTATTTATGTATGAATGGTTATCAATATTGTATTACTTATATATAGATAGGTGGTAATGAAAATAAATTAGTGATGGTTGTCCATTACGGTAAGTGTTGCTTATTGAGTTTTATAACTTGTTGCCTTTTATGTCTGCCATATTGGTAGGAACCTGAGGGGATCCGACGAGAAGGTAGTGGAATATTTTGCTTGCTCTAACTTGTTTGCAAAGAATCAAAGAACCGAGGTGGGCTGTGCACTGGGGTTTGTTTTGATCACATATCATACAAAGTCTTTGTATTGAATATTTGATAGCGCATACATTCATTTTGTGGGTTATAATGGAAATGGGATCTATGTGATATCTTTTCTTTTATAACCCTATGAAATTTTGTAAAACTTGTAAATTTTTGGGATATCCCCACTGGTTAATCCTATATAGTTTTATGCAAAGAAATGAAAGGAACCTTATTTCCATATCATTGTATTTTCCCAATTATTATTTCAAATTGTTATTTTCAAAACTTATGATTTCCAAGTCTGAGTACCATTGACGGAAAAGATAAATAAATAAATGAAAGAAAATGGTAGTCGAATTTGGGGGTCACACCTTATATCTCCTTCCTTCCAATTTTTGTGCTAACAAACTTAACGAAAAAACAATAATGATGCAATGAAAAAAATGCTCATGTAGAAGTAGGTAATATTTGAACAATTTTCATTTGTTTCCAACAAGATTAAACCTGTGTTTAATTTGACCCAAATCAACCACACACTCTCCTCATCAATCAGAGTGGTTTCTAATAACAGGTAGGTAGTAAGGTTGAGATTAGTGGGGAGTATAGAGGTTGATGTCAAGAGAGTTAAGAGATGGGCTAGGGTATGGACGGTGGCTGAAGGGATAAGGGTTTTATGGACTATTATTAACAATTTATTTAAAATTACCTCAATTATTTTTTTCTATCAATTATGTGTAAAGTTAAACCATGGATCATTAACAGGTTTTTCTTAAAATTGATCCATGATTTCATCAATAATCAAAATTCATCATACTCAATAAATTCATAAATAATAGATATTGAGTTAATAATCATCAATAATCTTTCAAGAAAATTATACAGAGTATTAATTCATAACTCTGATACCACATGTAAACTTGAGATTATCAATCTACATTAATGCCCACAGATCTAATGCAAGTATAATCTTCATAGTAATTAATCATAAGCAGAATTGTACCTATCACCATGGCTAAAATCAGTTATTGACCATATACGAGAGTGAAGCTAAATTCAATTTCTCTCTCCTTATCTTTAGTTCAGTTCTCTATGATGAAGACTTAACTGAATACTTTTATAGGTAGAGAGAAGACTGATTTAGGGTCTCTTTATAAGCTTTAATCATGGTTCATCAACATGATAAAAGTACCACCAAATAATACTTTAATTGACCCAATAGGAATTAGCACATAAGATTAAAGTAAATAACTCATAAGCCCTAAGGCTGCTTAATTGAGTCTAACATAGAAACCATGCAGAAATAGTGCGAGAAAATACTATAACGGTTATTAATTATAAAAAATTAAATGATAATACTATATTGAATATATAATTACTTCCTTATAAAGAAAGTTTAATCAATAGAACTAGAAATATCCATTGATAATACTAGTCCTATGTTTCTTTGTTTTCTTACATAATCCTTGATGTTAAATATTTGTTCATACCATTCTGATCAATTATCATATTTGTTACATATTTCCTTTAATCTTGTAATCCTTTTAGTTTCTAACTCACTCTTGTCTTTTAATCACTTATCATATCTCTTATTCACTATTCATTTACTATATGTTCAACTTTGATATTATCTTCTTGCCAGTATGTCTCTGTTGATCCTCTAAATAAATTCCAGCAACCAAAAAATCTACATATTCATATATACATATATCCATTATAATTTATTATGAATACTAAAAATTCATATCCTTTATCTCTACTATTAATATGTTAAACTATTATATATGGTAGACAACGAATGATATATCAAAAGCATTTTTTATACTCAATTACAAATGTAATACTTTATATGAATGTAAGACAATTATATCCACATGTTTGAATTCAATTTGTTATTTTTTATTGATCATATAATAAACATATTATGTCTTTTCATTGTTTCTTTTATTTTTATTGTGCCACTGTTTCTTCCCATTACTCGACTTATTTTCATTATACACTAGCTCTTCCTATAGCAATCCTTTTTGTTTTTATTATACCACTATTTCTTCCCATTGCAATGTTTTTATTTTCATTATATCATTGCTTCTTCCCAATGCAACCCATTTATTTTAATTGTATCATTGCTTGTTCCTATTAAAACTCATTTTTATTTGATGCATAGGCCCTTCTTCCCATTGCAACCCCTTTTATTTGACCTATAGGTCCTTCTTCCCATTATAACCCTTTATTCATTTTACTTTAGCCTTTTCTCTTTTATTTTCTAACCTATTGGTCCATATATTAACACTTTATGATCCAATCCCATATATCATTGTAATTTGGTGTTATATGAACATATAAATAACATATTGTATCAACAATCAAAGCATATGATTATTACCTCTATCTAGTATACTCATTATCTTTGTACTATTTTACATTGAATTTCTAGTATATCCATTGCCATATAATCATATACATAATATATAATATCTTTTAATCAAAAGAACACATAACCATTGTATAATCGTTGTCCACATCCATTATATTCATTGTTATTATCCAATATTCTGTTAACCATTGTACCATATGTGTAAAAACCTAGTTAATCGAGATCGATCAATTTTACTGTGAGTCATATTTTGGTTGGTTAAAAAATAAAGAATAATTAAAAATAATTGAACTAATACCATTAATTTAATTAGGTCTATTTCAATTTGATTTGCTTGAAGGAGTTGATGATGGAAGCTTTGCATGTTTATCAGGGAATTAGGTTTAGAATTATTGTCGAACATCAGGGTTGAGAACGATTATTTCACTACATTTATTTAATCTTTGCATTTAGGATATCATGCATTCATTACATCATTAGGTTTGCCATAGTACGTATTTGGAATCTTTGTACTGCATTGCAGTTTGTAGCTGGTACCTGTATGATACCCTAGTAGCTCTAGAGGCTTGAGAAAGCATAGAGACATCTAGGAGCACCAGGTGAGCATGATTGCATCTTTCAAACATATGATTGTGTCTTTTAAAACCCTACCTTATATGTTCTATTGTGCACATTGTTATCTGTAAAATGACTAAGTTTTGGATTTAACTGAATTTAAAATTTGTTGTGCTTTAATTAACCTACCTAAGTTGATATACTCTAAATAATTAATATTTATGATCTATATGTTTAATTTGATAATCTATGCTAGGACAACCTGGTTATATGGTCATAGTAACACTTAACTGGCCGCCAGAGATTTTATTCTAATAGAGATATATCCTCTTCTGTTTTGTTCCAACCTGGTTACTTGGGTCATGGTAACATTTAATTAGCCGCTAAAGTTTTTGTTTTGAGAGGGATATAACCTAATCTGTTCCGTAGGCTACTGATAGTATTCACTTAGACCTTTTGTTATATATGTTAGGATAGCATTCTGTTTATTTATGCTTTGAGATTACGATTCTTAGCATTCAGTTTATTTATGTTTTAAGACTACAATTCTTAGCATTCAATTTATTTATACTTTAGGACTACGATCATTAACATTCAGTTTATTTATGCCTTAAGACTACGATCCTTAGCATTCTGTTTATTTATGGTTTGAGACTACGTTCCTCAACATTCAGTTTATTTATGCTTTGAGACTATGATCCTTATCATTCAGTTTATTTATGCTTTGTGACTATGATCCTTGGCATTCAGTTTATTTATGTTTTGAGACTACGATCCTTATTTCCTTATTCAGTTTATTTATATTATGAGGCTATGATCCTTAGCATTCTGTTTTAGTCCCCAACCATACTACATATGGATAAGATTATATGTATGTCTATATGATCTGTATGTTTGTATGATCTGTGAAATGATTTTAAAAAATAATATATATGTATATATATATACACTACATGTGTAAATAGTATTAGTATTGTGCGGTCATTTCGAAAACCAGTTATGTGAGAGGTCTTGAGCCTACTAGAGTGTCATCCCTCACTGAATTATCTCACCCCAACTTCCAAAATTTTTCAAGTTTTTGTGAGATCCCAATCAGTTTGGAAATCATTGAGAAGTCTTCTAGCAGTGAGGGTTATTTAGGTAGTGTGAGTCTTTGATCTGACTCACTTTATTTGTTTTAGATACTCCATAAATTTTTTGAAACATCTTTGATTTGATTTGTTTTCAGATCTAGTATTTTATTTTAGGTCTGCATTATTTTGATTTATAATAAGTTGTTTGAGATGTTTTGAGATTATCGATATTTTGACTTATTGAAAAATCTTTATGTTATGTAATCTTTTGTAAATTGAAAGGATTGTATTACTCGGGCTGGGATGCCATAGACATCCTTTCTGTACGCTGGTCACATGCTTAAAATAGGTCGTTAAAATATGCAATTTTACCATTGTTTTACACTTTTGATAAACTTCCAATATAATTATTGTTGAATCATTCATATCAATCAATATTCAATATAATAAAAACAATATTCAAATAGTTGTAAACAATTGCAAACAATGGCAAAAAATGCTCTTCAGTTGTAACTTTCATGGAGGCAGTCATGCAAGCCTTACATGTAACATCAAATCTCACACTCTAAAAATGTATAACATTCATTATACCATTGTGTCATATATCATTATGACATTGCATTTCATATCCTTTGTACCATTGTATGTTTATTATACCATTACTACATATGCATATTGTACTGTTGTACCATGTATGTGTTCGTTCATTGCATTATTATATATATCAACCATTAATTCATTTGCATCATTCACATTTACATCACATATAATTATATATATCAACTATCAAAATTAAGTAGTGAGCATAATACCACAAAAATTAAAGTTCAGAATAGTATACTCGTCTGGTTGACGATCCATAATCTTATATCATTTCAATTGTCTCCCTCCTATCATTGTTTTTAATCCTATAACAATCATCAAATATATAAAACCAATATGTAATATAATTTATTACTTTCTCGTCCTTGTGGTCATGTCTGGCTCGAACGAGGATTAGTTTGAGGTGCCTAGGATACCTCGTGGTTCAGACCAAATAAAAAAATATACCAATGTATGCATAATACCTTCTTTGTGTTTTAGTTTCCATTGTTTTTTTGACCAAATTGAATTGCCCATAACTCTTTGTTTATAAATCAAATTGCTCTAGATTTTGGATATGTTATTCTCCCATATGTATACTAAAAGTAATCTTATGTCTTGACGATTTGTTTTGCCTCTATCAAATACTTTTACACATTTCAACAAACATTTCTAGTTTAGTCCCTTTTTATCCTATTTTACACTTTAATTCACAAATCATATAAACCATCATTTTTATGTTTTTTGTATATTTTTATGTGTTAGAACATTTGGATACCTAGAATATCACTTAACTCTTTCTGTACAATTTATAAAAATTCAAGCAATTTGCTCCTTTTAACCATTTAATTCTATTGTTTG
This sequence comes from Breynia disticha f. nivosa, assembly GCA_948193385.1. NCBI lineage: Eukaryota > Viridiplantae > Streptophyta > Magnoliopsida > Malpighiales > Phyllanthaceae > Breynia > Breynia disticha. The sequence goes on along the minus strand of CANYCX010921824.1, from coordinate 8,629 downwards.
TCCTGTGCCATATTTCACTACTTTGTTCATATCTCTCAAAATACTCAACCAATTAAGTGATTTTGGCGCCAAAAATTTTTTAATTTCCTACAGTTTCCTAACATAAAATTTTTGTCCCATTATGTTGATTGTGGAAAGAAAACCAACTAAATATTTAGATTGTTCAAATTTATAAGCAAAAACTCAATATTGATTTGAAAAAATCATGTTCCTAACTCTAATTTGATCTTTATTTGGGTTTAAATTTCTAAAATAATAAATATCAAAGTTTTAGTGTAATTTTTCCAAAGCTCAGTTCAAATGATAAGTACATATGAAAAATTAAAAATTTTGAATAAATAAGCTAAAATTTTCTGTTTTTGAAGATTATCATAATTTCTCTGACTTCTTGATGAAATCTTGAAGTAAAGGATGAGTTTTGCTCCTAAGAAATCATAGATATAACACCCTAATCTTATTATACATTTTTAACATATGATTAACATATTCATTTAATTTTTAACCTTTTCTGAAGAATCAACACTTAGCATTAATACCCAAAATTTAAAATCTTTCTTTTCCATTTGTTTTCTATTCATTTATCTTTTACTTATTACCAATTTGTAAACCCCTTGTATACTTTTAGATACATAATATAGCCTCGAACACAGCCTTTGTTGGGGTAACACGACCATGGACGTGGCCTTATGTTAGACCATCACAACTCTCATGTTCTCTATCCACAGCCCCTGTGTAAATAACACACACCGGACGAGTTGTTTTACCTAACCCATTTTAGACAAATTGATTATAAGAATAATACTATAGAATGATTCCTAAAGAATTGGTAATGGTTTTAAAAGAACCAATATTTGTTTTATTAATTCTAATTCCTAAAGAATTGATAATGATTCTAGAAAGACTAATATTTATTTTATTAATTTTAATTAAAAACCCATTTTTGTGGAGCTCAAATTTAAAACACAAATATCCCCAAATTTTTGCCCCATTTAAATAATAAAAGAAATAAGATAAACTCAAGCTTTAATATAAGTAAATCTCATATATAAATATACCCCGATCTTGGGCCCAAAACCATTTATACAAAATACACACAATCCAGCGAAAGCCAAAAATCATATATACATATATGTACAAGTCTATACAAAACAAAAGCTGAAAAATAACACTGGAGCCGGACCTCATACAGAATCTCGAAATGCCTCTGATCAACAGCTCGCAAGTCTAAAAGTAGCTATAAACGATTTGCACCACAATTCAACATTCAAATAGGTGAGTATTCACAAATACTCAGCAAGTGGTAATCAGAATATTGAATAATTGAAGTGCAGGGGAACAGCACGAGGTCATGCTGGATGAACATGAAGGAATGCTCAACAGCTTTCCCAATTGACACGTCGTGCCAAAACAAACATGAGTTGTGCTCATATAACACAAACCCAGGTAACACGATCGTGCTACCTTACAGCACGAGGGTGTGCTCATACACAATCCCACAATGGCCCAGCATCACGGGGTGTGCGTGGTCGTGCTGAACTACTATTTTGGTACATTTCATTTTATTTTTCTCAATTTTAGAGCAAACAAATTAAACAAATAGGTAGATCACTACCCAGAATATACAAATACCATATCAACAGTGTTTAACACATGAAGCACAAAATCATACTTGTTTGCATACATCAAGTACCAAAACATACCATAAATCTCATATATATAACCTCAACATGTATCTCACAACATTCATCTCAATCAGCAGTAAAACATGCTATAATGAATGTCAAATATCTTGTGTATATATGTGAATGGTCGGGGCTTACATCCATCGGCGTCTCACCGGCATCACGAGTTTCACACGGCATCCCGAGTCTCACGTGGCATCGATTGTCTCACTCGGCATTGTGAATAAATCATGGAATCGTCGGGAATCTCTCAATTGAGATGTCAGGAATCTCTCAACTGACAGGTGCGCAACACACACTGGAGTCTTTGTAGCTCAGTGTCACACAAAACATGCAACACAATGAATGATTATATGCATTCAACATGCTATAAGATAATCTCAAATGTATGCTCAAATCAAGCAAGTCTCATGCTTAATATGCCATAGCAAGTCATATGCTATCAATGTCAATTAAATGTCAACATTGTACCAATAGGTATATAAATCAAAAAGAGCATACTAAACACAATCACAATCCATGCTCATATCAATATAAGCTCAAAATCACATCAAGCTATAAATGTTAATCACACATAACACATATCTATGAGCATTTAAATTCTTTGTTCTTATTTCTTTAAGCTTTTAATCTTTTCATTCTTCCTTTGATTATATATTAAGTATTATGATACTTAATTAAGGAAAACACTAACAAAACTACTCAATACTCATAAGCAAGAAGATTGTAAGTGGAAACCACTTACCTTGAAATATGTGCACACTCGCACCGCTTCCACCGCTAGCTCACCAACTCTATTTCTCAGCCTAAGATCATTTAGCTTCTCCTAAACAATCAAACCATCCATAATCAATCATTCAATCCATTCTCAATAGTTCTTTCAATCCTAAACCATTTTCTAGCAACTAAACAAGGTTGTCCAACCTCAAACTAATCAAAATTCAGCAAGTTCATCATCAACCAAGCAATACAAAGTACAATCCTTACCTTAATTGAATTGGATGACTAATTCTTGCTAAAATTTGTTGTTTCTTTCCTCTCACACGTTCCTGGACTTAGGATTAGACTTTTCCTCTTTCAGTTACTTTCTTTCTTCTATGTTTTTATGAATGATTGAATCATAACAGATTACCCAATATCTTTCCAGACAACACGACCTGTAGCACAAGTCGTGCCACACGTTGTGCCGTCACGAGTTCCTGTTCTGCCATGCACGGTATTATTCTGTAATTAATTCAACATGAGGACTTGTTGATTTCCAGGATGAGCACAGGGTCGTTCTAATCATCCCACATGAGCACGGGCGTGCTCATGGTCGTGTTGTCTGTTGATTTTTCAAATGCTTCCTAAATCAATCTGATTGGATACGAATAATTGCATTTTTTATTTTATTTTAAATCCTACTGTAACGACCTAAAATTTCACTTAATAAAATTTTAAATAATATATGTAGGAAATTAAGCATAAATTTTTTGCGAATTTTTAAAAATAATAATTCAGTGGAGGATACGAGAATTAGTTAGAAATAATTGACAAGCTCGAAGAAATAGTAATCGGGGTTGTTTAGATGAGCGAAAAAGACGAGACTTAAGTAGATGGTTAAAAAGGCCAAAACCGTCAAAACCGAATCCTATATATATTACTTTGTTCATCTCTCTCTCTACCATTCCTCATTCACGTCTCTCTCCTCCAAACTACCATTTCAAAGCTTAAAAACCCTAACCCTCATTGAATCTCACGGAACCTCAGTGTTTGGGAGTGTTACAATCAGTCGGTGATCAGAATTCGGTAAGATTTCTTGTGTAAAATTCTCGTAATCCCGTTTTTGTTTCTGACCTAATTTTCCGACGTAATATCTCTTTCGTATAAGCTCCGATTTGAGCAAATAAAGGCTCGTTGGAAAGCTTAATATGTTTATTATCCATTAGTAACTATTTTTTGTGTTAATTCGGGAATTAGGTATCCAAAATCAGTGATTTAAAGACGACCTATCAAAGTGACGAGTTTGGGTTTTCTAACCTGAGTTTCTGTTCTGAGTTCCATTGCTTAGGTAAGATTTTTTTGGCCCTATTGAGGTTGTTTTTATAGTCAATTTCATTGGGTATTAATCGATGAGAGAGAATGGAATTAGGGTAGGAAATTGTGTAGGGTTTTCAAGGAAGATTATAGGAAGTAGGATAATAACCGTAGGAGGGAGCATAAAAATCGTAAAATTGAACCTAGATGAATCTGTTAGAAGCATAAAAGGTGATTAATAAAAAGGGAATGAATAAGTTAGGTAAAGGGTTGGTGTAGAGCATTAATGAGAGAGAGATTTAATGGAAGAGAATGGGTTATTTAAGCACGTAATCATAAGAACATCGTTAATTTATCGTTTTGCATAGTCTTATGCATATATGTGATTGATGTAATTCCTAATTGTTAATAGGAGGACCAAATCACGGCGAGGGTGGCTCTCAGCCGAGTCATTAGGCGAGTCTTGCGAGGTAAGTGACACGAATGCAACCATCCTTGTGTGCAATATGTTTATGAACAATCTAGCTGGTATGTTTATGGTTTGGTTTGATGTTGAGATTGGTTGTGAGTATATTATGTTAGCTTATTAATGTGTAAGTTTGGAATGTATGATGATATATGATAAGTGCCTTGGATGTGAATACCTGTTGTTTACGAGGGTATGTCGTTTGAGTGCTGTTGTGCTGAGCATGTACATACTGGTACAATTGGTTCCAATATTGATTTATATGAATTGAAATGTTGATTTGGTATGATCATGGATGAGTGAACTCAACCTCGAATTCTAAAGTATGGTATGTGGATGTGTTAATTGCATGATTGGTGACATGGTTGATACATGTAGTATTCATGCATTTGGGCTCTTAGTGAGCATATTTAATGAATGACTAAAGGCTCTTAGTGAGCAAAAGAATTGATGAGGGAGTGGTTATGGCACCTAGTGTGCAATATTTGGTGCTTAGTGTACAATATTACGGGTAGTATATAAAATATGCTACACTAGGCACAATGGTTAAATATTTGATACATAGACGTGTGTGCGAATGTGTCAGGCCAAAACAAGGCGATAATACGGCCAAAACAGGGCGTAAATGTGGATATCCAATTCTTATAACCAAAATTCCCGGCCGAATGGCCTGTTTGCAAACGTCAACTTATTAGCCAAAAAAAGGCGTAAATTAAAACCAAATTGAAAATTTTTGAATGATCATATAAGTTTGCATTATATGCCATACGTTCACATCATTATGCTCATATATGTTGGAGTTAAAATGAACCTATGTTAAATTGTTATGCAGATGGAGATTTATGAATGTTTGCATGAAATTGAAGGTTGATTATGGTGGAATACGCCACGTTGTATAATTTGACATGTTTGACGGTGATTTGATGAGTGTTGAAACATGTTTGTATGATGAATTAAGTTGGTTTGGTTGTTGTGATGTTAAAGTTTGAAGGAATGAATGAGTCTTGTAAAGATATGGTATAGTTTTGAGTTTTTGCCAGGGAATCCGGGATCCACGCGAGGTGGCGGCAGAGTACGCGCCCTCGCTATGATCACACGTACTTTGCAGCCGACCACGCGTTTTTCTGCACCCAGACTACGCGCAGTGGTAGCAACCACGTGTACTTCCATACCACAGCGCGTAGTCCAGGCTGAGACAATGTGGATCTCTGAGTGCTGCTTGTTTGTTGGTTACAAAATTCCATATGTTAAATGTTTTGAGTGTATATGTTATCTTATGAGATATGAATATAATGATAGAAATTTAACTAAGATTTTGCTTACAATGTGAATTGATTTGAGTGTAAATAAATAAATTGTGGATGGTTGTCCATGTCGTTAAGTGTTGCTTATTGGGTCTCGTGACTCACGGTGTTTTTTACCTGTCGTGTGGGCAGGGAATTAAGGGTACATTTTGAGTACGAGAAGGTGTAAAGCTTGTGGACGCTCTGACTCAGATTGTGGATCGAAGAAACTGAGGTGGGTTGTGCACTAGGGTTTTCTCTCTCCTGACTGTCAAACTTTTGTATTTGGAAATTGTGTTACAAACATTCATTTTGTAGGGTTATGTTAGAAATGGAGTCTACCAGGTTCCTTTTCCTATATAACCCTAAATCAACTTTGTAAATTTTTGTAAATTTCTATTTAGTAATGAAAGATATTTATATGTTATGTATATATAAATATATTTAATTGTGTGTGTGATAAAGGTTTACAATCGAATTTCAAATCTTCTATTTAACAACCTTATGATGTCCAAATCCGATTATCACCTTAAAGGAATTAACACAACAATAACGGGTGGTAGTCGAATTTGGGGGTCACACCTACAATTTTCAGGATGTTACAATTTTTGTTTAAGTTCTTTAAGAACCATATATGTATTTTGTTTTTATTTTAGTTCTTGAAGAACTAAATATTGTAACATGTATTTATTAAATTAAAAGTTCCTGAAGAACTATAATATATTTTGTCTATTAGTATTAATTACAATTTATATTCTAATTTTGTCAAATTCGATTGTCTATATAAAAGTTCATTGAAATTGATAGTGGTTCTAGAAGAACCTATATTTGTGCAAGTTCCTGAAGAACTATATACTTTTTTTATTTGAGTTAATATTTATAAATTTATTTATTTCAATTCTTGAAGAATTGATAATTATTCTAGAAGAACCAATTTGTTTAAGTTATTGAAGAACTATATACTTATATGTTGTCTTTCTTTTAGTTCTTTAAGAACTAAATATTGTAACGATCTAATTTTATTAAGTTAAAAGTTCCAGAAGAACTATAATATTTATAAATTTATTAATTTCAATTCCTGAAAAATTAATGTAATTCCAAAAGAATCAATATTTGTTGAAGTTCCTGAAAAAATATATACTGATACTCTGTATTTCTTTTAGTTTTTAAAGAACTAAGCATCCTAATAATTTAGTATTATAAAATTAATAGTTTCTGAAGAATTATTCTGTCAATCACATGATGATTTGTAGGTTGTGCAACTACACACTTTAGAATAAAAGATAAGAAATATTTCTCTCAACTAAAAATGAGAGAAGTTTATGCGCATACAATGTCTTCTGTGTAAGAATAATTGAATGCTCTGGAAGAACTTATATATCTTTAAAAGAATAATTGAAGGCTTTGAAAGAGCTAATATATCACTATCTGGAGGAACATAATTTTTATTTTAAGTGTTTTGTTCTCTCTAAAATCATGTCGAATTTATTGAGCTTTAAAAATAATTGTGGTAATGGTTATCATTATTGATACAACAAATGAAAGAAATCAAGACTACATCATTAAATTAGTGATGGAAAAGAAATATGTATTAGAGAAATCACATATTCTCATCTAAATCATATTACAAATACATATTATATGCCTGAAGCAAATGCAATAGTTAACACAAAGTTTACTAATTTAAATACTTTCTATATTTGATATGATCAATTGGGTTATCCTAGAAGAACAATGATATGAAAAATTATTGAAAGTTAATTATCAGGCCTCATTATGCAAAATTCAAAATGAATCACCTAAATTTTTGGAGCATATACAAGGTGATATATGTGGACTCATTTCATCCACCATATGGACCATTCAACTATGTTATGGTATTGATTGATGTATCAACTAAATAGTCACACATATGTTTATGATCCACTTGAAATGTGGCATTTGCAAGATTACTTGCTCAAATAATTCGATTAAGAACACTTTTTCAGAATATGATATCAAAACAATTCGTCTTCATAATGTCGACAAATTTACATTGAAAGCTTTGTTTCCTTAATTGAGGGGGAAGAGAAGAAGCAAATATGTAAATAAATGGCTTGGAATGAGCCATCATCAAAGTATATTGATCGTTATACAAAATATGAACTAGAAGTTCAAAGGATCATTCATTTCCAAAGCATAACAAACAAATTACTAAATGCATTTTGTGATGCAAAATGAGTTACAAAATCACATATATTAGTTGAAAATCTCCAATTATAATTAACATCCTCGTAGGACAATAAATTGATAACATAGAAAATGAGTATATGTCATGCCAGAAGCGTGGTAGGTCACTTGGTTCTAAAGACAAAAACCCAAGAAAGAAATAAAATAAGCAAAATGACATTCCCAATATCACAAAGCTCCCGAAGAGCATGAAAATAACTCCTGAAGAAGTTTAGATACGTGAAAATAATGATATCTCAATCAATTGTGCTCATACAGGAAAAAGAGGGGATAGAGATGAAACTATTATCGATAATGTATATGCATATATAACGACAGTTGATATTGCATGACAATGATGATATTGAACAATGTTGGGAAAAGAGAAGATTAGCCAAAATGGGATGAAACAATCCAGGCTGGATCAAGCGCATTTGCGAAACGTAAAGTTTTTGACTAGTTTAAATGAACTTCATATGCAACTTATGGATGTTGTTACTATATATTTATAAGGATCACTTGATAATGACCTATATGAAAGTCCCTGAAGGACTAAAACTACTTGAAGCATGTAACTCAGAATCTCTAAAAACGTATTCAATTAATTTACAAAGATCTTTATATAGAGTAAAACAATATAGAAGATTGTGATATGTCCATGTGTTTTTCATTAAGAAAACAAAATCTGATTTTGTTATAATTGCAATTTATGTTATCATTGTAACTCTTAAAGAATTAACACAAACAACCTTTTGGGCACATAATTTGAACATTAGAATTTATAGTTGCTTTATTTCTATGAGTAATATGCTACCTTATTTTAATTGTTTAGTTTTATTGTAACATTCTCATCCCATAATCACATAATTAATATAATAAACAAAATGTTTAATAAAAATAAGAATTTTGATGATAAAATGACAAAAATAAATTGTTGGAAACAAGTTTAAGGAAGGTTGAAAGAAGGTTGATTA
>CANYCX010921812.1:0-25120 GCA_948193385.1 Breynia disticha f. nivosa | reverse complement strand
AGTATCTTAGTCATGAACTCATCATAACTAAGTTGTCATTACAAAATTGACTTTGAAAAATGCCAAGATTCTCTTGCATTGACTTCGTCTTTGCTAAGAGAAAAATCAATCAAGTTGATGCGTTACATCATCAAGATTGTTCACATAGAATTTTGGATTAGGTGCAGCTCTATTTGCTCCTAACTACTTGGCTAGGACTCAATAACAAGTCCTTAGACAAAATTTCTTTTAGTTGACTAAAACTAAATTTACTTAGTTTAGAGATCGTATAAGCACTTAGCTTTCAATCACTATGCATTTATGTATCTTTTGGTGGTCAACAGACCGCGATCCTCAGATCCAATGATACATGCACAGGTACTAAGTAATTGCTTTTTTTTGGCACTTAGCAAGATAATGCGTACAAAGAAACACTTTTGTTTCATGTTACACATGAACTAATGTCCAAGTTATATTGAGAACTGTCATATGCTTGAATTAAGGCACATCCTTAATCTAATGGCTTAAAAAGCTCTTAGCTTTTATTTTCGATTGAAAAAACTTATTTTCAATCTATGCGATTATACTTTCTAGTTTGACCAAACGAATTTGTCTTGCTGGAAACAAATCGACTTCGGTAGCAGTAGTTATCATTTATTTCACAATAAATACTAATTGCAAAACTAATTGTACTTTTAAACACAAGGAAAGTTAAAATAAGCAATACACAATTTATTATTTCGTCTCTACTTTTTCCAATTTTAGGATAAAATGAGTATAACTAAGGGAAACGTCCTATGTAAGGTGTTACCACTTGTTAGAGACCCACTCAGTCCTTGACTTAAATCAAGGTTCAAAATAATAAATGCTCTGGTTATTTGGTTCAAAATCATTACTTCTTAATGACTTATGTTTATTATGTATTGCCTTCAGTTGTTATATACTAAATATTTACTAAGGAAATATCCCTAGACTAATTAATTTTGAAAAATTTAATTAATTAAGGTGCATTATCAGTTTTGCTCATTCAACAAACTAATTGTCAATTAATGAACATTGTGAATCAAATAACTTTAAAAGTCTTGTTTAGATTCAACACATGAGCCTATCGTTAATTTAACTTTTTTGTTGAATTATCCATGAGAAAAAAAATTGAATTTCTGTATGGTTAGCTTAATAGCCAAAAGAGGAGAAGTAAAAGAGTGTATATTTTTCACAAAGAAAAATAAGTTCAGCCTCTTTCATTGTAGGAGTAACTGCTTCTCCTCCTAGTAAACTAAGGAGTTTATAGGTGAATAAATTACCTATTTAATCCTTATGTGTAATACTTAATTACACAGTAGACCCAAATATATAACATATTTTATTTGCTCTCAGTTCCACCAAATTCGTTATGGGATCCGTTAATTTTAACTTTCTGTCTAAAATTTTATAAGGTAACTAATTCTTTACAACTAATGTCTTATTTTGCAGTAACACTTGATAACATATATCACTAGTGTTATTTTTCCAAAGTTAACATGTGACTTATTGAGATTCCACCATACCCGTTTGGATCTAATTTGAACGTATCAAAATCAGTCCAATTTATTTTTCTAAATTTTTGAATTTTAGTGACATACGTAATAGTCACATTTTATCAGAAAAAGTTAGATCGTTTCTTCTACTCGACGACTTGATCGAAAAATAACTCATATTAATCGATCCATATAACTCATGTATTAAATTTGTTTCCTCTATCTCTCTTGTTTTAATTAAAATCAACACATGTATTAATGTCACTTCGAACTTATCTTAGACATTAATTCGAATGTCTTTGGAAATTATTTAATTCACGTAAAATTTACATTTTCATTGATTAAAATCAAAATTAGTATGTATTTATGTTACTTTGAACGAATCATGAACATTAAATAACATACCTAAGAGATTACATATAATTCACATAGAATTAATATATGTTTTACATTTATTTAATATTTTATCGAACTAATCTTAAATATTAAATTTTTCATGTCTTAGAAATTTTATAGATCACTTAGATTTATAATTCCATTGATGTAATATGTATTTTTACGATTTAATGATATATAATCATTTAATAATTGTAACAATATACAATTTATTTTGGATTTATACCAACACATAGCATTTCCAAAATTCGGAAAAATAAATTTCGATACATAATCGAATCCACAAAACATTCTAGAAAAATACACAATTTTGAGGAAACAAATTTTCATAAACTTTTAATGTCAAATATATTGTATTTTCATTTTAACAAAATTCTTAATTAATGTATAATTAAGAAAACTTACTTCTGAATATCGAAAAATTACAAAAATTATTCCGAACAATCAGAAATAATTTAAAACGAAAATGCTAAAAAATTTGGTCGTCGAAAACGTTTTCACGTGCCTCCACGCGCCGGTGGAAGATCGAAGAGTTAGGACTACGCACAATGCATCTACAGAAATCAAGAAGCTACTCGCTGTACGTCGTGACACGCGTCCTAGTTTGTTCAGCTATGGTTCGGCCGATGGTTGGGTTTCTCTGATCCAGCCAATGGTTACTGGTCATGGGTTGATTGAGACTTGGTTCTAGGCCGATCCACTGTTCGCGGTTCAACCAATGGTTCAATCCGGTTTGATCTACGGTTTTGCTCCGGTTTAACCAAAAAATGGTTTAGCTCGGTTTCCTTCAAACCAAGTCAAATCACATTGACTTTGTTCAACTTTCAGCCAACTAAATGATGCCATGTCAGCCCTTCTTCTCCAAACACAGCAACTAAGTTTGCATCTCACTGTTCACGTCGTCACTCTTCAAGCGTGCGGACTATTCATCGCACTACTGTGCATCCAGCACTGTTCTACACTCGTACTGTTCACTCTGCCTTACTGTTCACTTTTTCATAACTTTTACGTCTCCTTTCATCACCTTCCCGACCTTTTCCAATTACGAAAATTGGGATTTTAAAGTTTTCAGACATTCTGGATTCGATGGTGGCATCATAATCACAAAATTCCGACAGAAAAATTCGCTCTTTGTACAGGGTTCACAAAAACAGTCGAAACTTTTATCTCAGATTTTGACAAAAAATTTGTAGTAGCTTCCGGTAATTTTATTAGTCATGGCAACAATGATTGTACTAAAAAGAACATTTTTTTTGTCTAACGAGTCTATCGCTCTGATACCAATGAAAGAACTTAACGTAGAGTAAAACACAAAGCAGTAAATAATCTAAAACTTATCTGATTATCGCAGCGGAAGAGTTGAGATCCTCGAGAGGTTAGCTGATGGTCTCCTTCTCCTACAGGCAGATCACTGAGTTGAAGACGTGTTCTTTCGCAGTCCTTTCTACAAAATGATCATAAGATGAATGTGGAGGTGCAAAGAAAAGAAACTGTTTTTTTCTCTGAACGTGAAAACTCATTCAATGTCGTGTTTAGAGTTTCCTAATTTAAACTTTTTATAACATTATGAAATTACCTTATAAGTCTATTAATAGACAAACATATTGTCAGTTAGTCCCGCTTGACTCGTTTAGTCGTGGGCGGACCTATGACTACTAACATACTCAAAACTATAACTTAGACTAACATTTCAAAAATTTGGGAACTAAGACAATTTGATGAAAAAATACAGCGACCGTTAAACAAATATGTATATAACTTAGAAACGGTAACATTTTTAACCTTATTTATAATATAAGAATATTGTGGTTATGAGTAATACTAATTATAGTATACAAATACTAATAGGCAAATATAACATAAACTAAATAAATAATACATTAATTGATGTTAAAAATATAATATAAAATAAAATAAATATTAAACCATATACGAGTGTTTCATAGTTCACAAAACTCGAACTCTTGAACCGAAATATGACTGTTTAATCCGCAGTTGGAACCATTTTCCGTTCAAACTTCAGGTGACTTCACCTGTAAAAATTTTGGGTCGAACATGTGTAAGGAGAAGTTGCTGTATTTTAATTTAAAAAATTAGATTAAAAAATTAAAAGGTAGATATATATATATATATATTTATTTTGTTTGATTGTGTACAAGCTACCAATGTTGATTGGTCAGCATCTCTGTAATACGCAGACAAGCTTTTGTTGGTTGCTGACTTTCTCTTTATAATAATTCTTGGATAAGTGTGTTTTTTATTTAGAAAAATAAAAATACTATAAATAAATAACAACTCTCCGCACACCAAACTTTTGTATCAACCTAGAATAAAAAAAAAACTTTTGTATCAACCTACTTGGATTTTATTTTTAAGATTCTGGATTAGGATTATGCGACTTTTAGCTACAACCTTTCACAAAAAAAAATATATTTTATCTCGTTCAATTTAATTCAAAATTAGAATTTACCTAATAATAATAATATATTTACGCATATTTTTAACAAATAATTATTATTTCAGTAATAAAAATTTTAAAAATTTTATTTAAATCTAAGATATTAATTTCTCTTATTCTGATCAATAATTGTTTTAACATGTTCGCTCTTGTTTATTATAAAATATTAACATAAATAAAACAATAAATTCTTTAGAAAAGTTATATTTAAATACTCTTGAAAGCCATATAACATATGCATACTAATTCTTTTTGAGTTCTTTTTTGAGATAAATAAGTTTGAGGAAAATTTTGTGAATAAAATATTAAATTGTTTGATCAGAAATGTGTATGAATAAAAAGAATTAATAGAAAAAAAACTAATTCATTTAGTTAAATAAAATATAGTATAGTGAATTGAATTTTGAAGGAAACTAGTTTTTTTTTCTTGAAATAGAAGGAGACTAATTGAAATGGTCTTACTGTGATATCATAATAGAATATTATAGAATATCTTACTGTAACGCCTAAAAAATTTCTATTTAATTAAAATTTAAAATAAAAAACTTAAAAAATGAGGGTAAATTTTTCGCGAATTATTTAGGTAATAATTCGGTGGGAAGAGTTGGGAGTTGGATTAAAAAGAAAGTTTAAGAATCTTTACGGAATTATAAATTTAGAGAAATAAGAATCGGGATTTGGTTGAACTGAGTGGAAAAGAGGATTACGAAGGGAATTGTTTTGGTAACTATATTTTGTGTTAAATTGTGGTTTAGGCACACGAAATTGTTGATAGAACGGTAACCTAGCAAAGTGACGAATTTGAGTTTTCTGTGGCCGGAGTTTCTTCCGTGTTTCGTTGCTTGGGCAAGTCTCCTTGGAATCCATGATAGTGTTTTAAGTGTCAATTTGATTGGGTGTTTTATGGTGAGGAAGATTGAAGCAATAGTAGGAAGATATCTAGGGTTTGGAAGAGGAAAAGTAAGGAATGGGATGGCTTGAGTATGTTGGAGAGTATGGAACGTAAAATTATATTTGAATGAACTAGTGGGAAAACATTAATGAGGGTTGGTGGAGAGAATTAAATGTGATGATTAAAGAAGAACATTAGGTAGAAAAAGGAATGTATGAAAAGAGAGATAGAGAGGAGTACATAAACCAATATAACATGCATATCGTAAAACATTCTTTCCATTTTATATGATTTCATAAATGTTTGATTCATGTGAAACCATGATATTGATAATAGGAAATCTGAACCACGGTGAGGGAGGTTCACAACCGAGCCGTTAGGTGTTTCTTGTGAGGTAAGTAACACGAGCGCAACTTCCTTTGCTTGTATGTTTCCTTGAGTGAAAAATGTTTTGGTTTGTTACTTATTGTGTTGAATATGTATGTTGTTTATATGACTGGTTTTAAGGATGAGTAATTAAATAAGCATGTTTGATTCGATGTGAAAGATTGATGCTTTGTAGTGATTGTTGAAGAGTGATTGAATTGAATGATCGTTAGTGTGGTTATGTTCGTTGGCTATGCTTAATGGATTGATGTTTGTGTTGGAATTGTTTGATGGTTGAATTCAACACTTTGATGTTGTAACATTGCATGGACTGATAATGAATGCATGATTTGGTTGTATGGTTTGTGCATATGACATTCATACATATGGGGCTCATATGGAGCAAATTAAAACAAAATAATGGCTCTTGGCGACTATGAAATGAGGGAGTGGTTATGGCTCTTGGGAGCATAATTACGGGTAGTATCTATCACATTCTATATCGTGGCACAGTCGAAAAGACTCGGTGCACTTAAAAGTGTTCGAACGTGCCACACCAAGTAAGGGCAAAATTAGGCCAAGTAAGGGCGAAATTCAAGCCAAGTAAGGGCGTAAAATCTATGGATCCATAGTCCTTTATAACCGATACTCCCGACCGACGAGGCCCGTTTGCAAACTTCAAAAATAATGGCCAAGAAAGGACGTAGATTTAAATTTAATTGGAAGCAGGGGTGATCACAGTACGAACTGCATTGCATTGTTGGTTGCATGCATTCTCATTCACCATTTTGTGCATGATGTGCTCTTTTGGTATTATGGAATGGATACCTTCAAAATGCTAAGTGTGAATTATGTCCATGTGTTTAGTTTGTGAATATATGTTTGCTAATTGTTAAAGGAATGCTGGTTATCGGAAAAAAATTCGTTGTTGACGAATGAGGTGATTTGATTTCACGTGATGTAGGGTTGTGTATGTGTAATATGGTTGGGTGCTTAAGCAAAAATGTGGTATGATGATGGTGGAATTAAATTGTTGAAACTTGTGGGTATATGGTATGAAATTGATGGAATTTAATGGTTGAACCTTGCTTGCATGTGTGGGGATTGATTGGCCAATATTTTGAATCAAAAATTTGGCTATGTATGTGGCAGAAGATCAGCCACGAATGTAACTGATTTCAGTCACGATCGTGACTAGCATTCTGGCCACCATTTGTGGTGATGGAAACCAGTCACGAACATGACTGACCCTAGTCAATATCGTGACTAGCCTTCTGACCTAAGAGGACAAAGGTTTGCTAGGGTTTTGCTAGGGTTTCCACCAGTCATGAACGTGACTGGCCTTCTGGTCAAACGTAGTTGCTGGTTTGGTGATTTCTGAGGATGAACCATGTTTATGGTTGTCTCAATCACGTTCGTGATTCATCCCTGAGGCAAGCCCTTCATCAATCGAATGACAACCACGATCGTGACTCATGCCAGTCATGTTCGTGATAGCCATTCTGACCATTTATTGGTGAGATTTTAGGGAGTCATGAGCATGACTGATCTCAGTCACGATCATGACTGCCCATCTATAAATATGGTTCACATTCTCTCTCCTCTCACTTTTTACCTCACATTCACTTTTAGCTTTTACATTCTCTCCTTCTCGACTTTGACGTAAAATAAGTAATGGTGCTTTACAGTAAGTCTTTAAATTATTATATTGTTGTTATTTTTTAACTGTTTTATGCATATATTAGGATTAGTTTTGCAAATTAAAATTAGTTTAGTGATTTACATTATGTTTTTGTATTGTAGTTTAGTGAATTTGATTCGATTTTGTGTATTATGTAGTATTATTTAGTGAATTCAATTGTTCACGACTTGAATTATTTTCTTTGATTTAACTTTAATTTTGTGAATTACATTAGTTTTGTAAAATTTTCAGTATGTCTAGTCGTAGAGCTAGTATTCAGGGTAGGCGGGGTGCACATCCCCACGAGGCTCGACTCTCCATACACAGTCTTCTCCGACGCCTACGCATGTCCCTTACACTTCTCCCCTCGCGTCCCACTTTTCTCCTGCCCTGTCTGTCGTGCCTCAGTCGGCGACTCCTCACACTTCTCACAGCCCTTCCCACTTTTTCCCCACCCCGTCTTCAGTGCCTCAGAAGGAAACTCCTCACGTTTCTCTTGGCTCGGCACATTTTACACCCCCTTCCACTTCCGTGCCAGTGACGGCGGCATCCGTAGATTCAAAATTTGATTTTACGGATGATGATTTTGATAATGACGTCAGCATTGTAGATTTTGGATTTGCAGACACCATTACTCTCCCTACTATGGCCCAGTCGTGCCCTCCACCTACACGGCATGACCACGAGGCATTTACTTCCATTGGTCGTCTTGCACATCGACCTTATCAGTCGTGAGGTTTCGATCCCAATGCCATCTTTCAGTTGATTCACCGTCAGGATGACAAGTAAGTAATTCAATATTATTTTATATTTTAGAAAAAATTCACTATTATGAATTAATTTTGATTTAAATAATTATTAAAACTATTGTAGATTGGGTCCCCACACCCAGAACAGCCGATACTCCACATAGATCGTCACGTCTTCCTCCGATCCGGCAACAATGACATTTAAAGAGGCTAGCGCTGAAAGCAAACAACACTGGTTTGAAGCTTGGAATGTAAAATATTAATTTTAATTATAAAATTATTAAGTTTAATTTTTTTATTTTATAAATTAATTAAAATTGTAGCGCAATTTTCACTGGGACCCCGAGACCTTGGGATTGACGGAGGCTCAAGTCAAGAAGAAGTGGGAAAAGCAGGCTGCTCATAGATACGACAACATGGTTCAGAGAGCTAGGAAATAAAAAAGAAAGCCAGCTTGGATCGATTCACCTACTTGGGACTTGTGGATGACGGCTTGGTCGATGCCAGAGTATCAAGCCAAGTCGTCCAAATAAAAGGCGAATCGTAAATTGCGGCCGTCCTTGCACACTGGGGGGTCAATTACACACGCAGAGCATCGCTAGAGACTGCTTCATAAATGTAACTTTGTATTTTTTATTTAGTTTACTAGTTTTAGTTAATTTAAATTAATTATTATATTATGCATAACAATTTTTTTTAATTGATACTTTCAGGAGGCTCTACTGGGAAGACCAGTTTATACCCTCGAGGTTTTTGTGCTGAAGTACACACACCGCGGGGATCCAACCAGGTTCGTTGATGAGAGGTCGGCGAAGGTTCATGTAAGTTATATTTCAAATTCTTTTTTCAATTTTGCATTCACTTTAGATTTTTTATTTATAACTTTAATTAATTTGTTGTATCAGTCACACGTCCAGTCCGAGTTGAGCCAACATTCGTCGTCAAAGGGCAGCACCAGCTACCAGGAGCAATGTGATGCCTGCCTCCAGGCCATAGGCGGTGTCAACCCTGGTGGGTTAGTTTTTGGCGTCGACATTGCTGCTGGAGATTTTTTTGCCGACAGTATCGCGGAACCTCGCGGAGACGCCACTTGTTCTGCAGAGCTTACCCGAGATAACCAGCATCTGCAAACTCGGGTCAACACATGAGCGGGTGGCAGAGATGCAGCGCCAGATACAGCTATTTTTCTCCGGCCAAGCACCCACCTCTGACGACGCGACTACTTCACCTCAGCCGCTGCCACCACAGCCTCCGCCCATTTCGTAGATTTTTGTTTTATTTTATGTATTTTTTTATTTATGTACGAATATTATACGTATTTTTTATTTTATATATATTTTATTTTACTGTTCCGTTTATTTTTATAATATTTTCAATTTTTCCTTTTAAATATTAATTTTATATTTATTTTTAATTAAAAATTAATTATAAAATCAAATTTATATAAATAAATTTAAAAAAAATTAAATAATTTTAAATTATTTATTTATAAATTAGCGTCCACGTGGACGTTGTTTTCAAATTTTGGATGGTTAGCGACCAAATTTTGCATTTTAGCGACCAAACAGTTGGTTGCAAAATTGGTCAAATTTTGTTGTGCCATAGGCATCTACAAGAGAACCACTGAAGTATGAGCTCACAATTCCACCAAAGGCTGAAAAACCCCAACACTCAAAAGAAAATTATCTAACAAAGAAACTCGAAAAAAAAAGGTTGAAGACCTTGACACTCCACACTACATGAATTGTATTATTAAGATAGTGTCGTTTTGAGGAGTAAAAGAGAAGATGCAAACTCGAATTTGCAGCACTCGAAGTGTTATGTTCTTCATGCAAAATTTCTTCTATAATTCCAAAAGAGTCAATTGTAGGAGGAATGGTATTGTGGGAAGAAATAAAGAGTCAGCAGAAAAATTAAGATGATGAGTAAGTTGTGAATTCACCATTAAAAATTACGAATTTCAATAATTTCATATAGACAAAGAAATAAAGATAATAGTTGACTGAGAAACTCAATTGAAACAGTAATACTAAGCTTAAGTGGTTTTAGTGGAATATATGAGAGGGGATGCCGTCAACGAAAAAAATGGAAATCCGTTGACGGCAGTCCAACTAGAGTGATGGTTTGATTTCTGTTTTTCAAAGAATGAAGTTAAAGATGAAGGAGAAGGAAGAATGAAGAAGCATAGGCTTATTTGGGTATTTAGTTTGGCTCTGATACCATTTTAGAAAATGGGAGCAGAGAGTAAAAGAAACAGAGAAACTGTATTGATATTTTCTGTCTTACAAATTCATTCTATAGACAAGTATTTATACTCAAAATCTTGTAACTAATTTTTAAATTTGAAATTCAAATTTATGACAACCTAACAAACTATTTCCCACAATTTCAACAGTTTTGTGGTTCAGCATCTTCAAATGATGCACAATACTCGTATTTGCCTCAACATTATGGCTTTCTAGAATTTCTCTCCTCCTTTGCCAATGGCTATGAGAAATATTGTCACAAGTGATTATTTCAAATGTTAATTGGAAGTTCATTCAAATGTCAATATTGACGTGATTTTGTAATGATTTAGCAGAAAGGTTTAAAAATATGAATTGAAACAAGTGCTACTTCAAGTGCAATGGCAACAGGAGTGGTAAGAGAAGGACCAAGTCCTTTACAAACATCTGCAATAGCTTCTGAACAGAATGTATCAAGTAAAGATTTTGTAGAAATGAGTCAGTCTTCTTATAAGATGTGCAACAAAAAAGATTCAAAGTGGGAATGGGAAAAGAGGAAATAAAGGAAAATCTTTTAACTTTATTAACGAGTTATTCATAAACAATGAAATGTCTCATCAGCAAGCATGTAGCTACAAGAATCCAAGATTTTGCTGTCAAAATTGGATTATTTATTAGAATCTCTCCACATTTCAGATACAAAGCTCACTCCAGTGTAAGAGTTTTGAATTATTTACTATATTCAATCTCAAACATTATCCACCAATTCATCATCAATATACATGGTCTATTAGATATGTAGAAGTCAGTTTGATTTCGATTTTGAGTCCTGGATACTTAGTTATGTTAAAACTCGGTTGAGAGAGTTTCGTCACCTTGTCGTCCTGCCTGCTCGAACAAAAATTAGTAATAATTATACAAAATGACATCTTTTCAAACTATCTCTACTAAAATGGCGTGTTGAATTTCACTTAATCTAAAATAGCATTTTTTAAAATTTACTTTTCTTAAATGACAGCTTGCATAAAATATTTCGTAAAAATAACATTATGGTTTAATTTACAATTATGACATCTTTTGTTATTCTAAAAATATTTTTTATTCAAGTAATATAATCTTATTTAGCATTTAAATTTTGAATTAGTTATTAACTTCCTTCCTTAATTTTAGTGTGATAGGATTAACCACATTTACTCACATGTCAACTTATATTTTTTTAATTTTAAAAATAAATTGTACGCGTATATATACACCCACTCATTCCACTTCACGTATCTCATTCATTCATGTATCTCATTATAAAGTTTATTATACTGTCAACACAAATCACATTTATACGATTGTACCAAATAAACACTTTTAATCATTTCTTACAAATTTAATTATCTTGTTTTTATTTAAACTCATGAATATAAATATAAAAAATTAATTGTCAAATACTTTTGAGTACAACCTGACATGAGGTTGAAACTATTTAGGTCAAGAATGTGATAGGCACATTGAAGACCAATTACGACATGAAAAACATAACTGTTAAAGAAATATATTGTTAAACATGAAATTAATAATAATATAAATTTATTTATGGTCAATTATCATAAAAAAATGAAAATTTTTTACTCTTCTTATCATTTGAGAAGTTACACATTTACATTTGTGATATTTTATGTTAACAAAGTACCATTTACGCGTAACATTTTGACGTGTCATAATATTGAGCTAAGTCAAGGAGATTTTTCGTCGTAATTCTAGATATTTGGTTTCTTACGTTTCTAAAAGTTATAAGGCGTATTCAGTTTGTCCCTTCATAGATGCACTATATTAATCATATAACAATTAGTGTTCATTGTCTCCGCTCAAAACGTTTTTTTCCAAATCGTACTAATTGAGCATTATTCTACTATCTCTCTTAGAGTAAGATTTTTTCTTTTCACCATTCTACTTTGTGGAGGTGTTTTAAGAGAAATTATGCTTCACTAAATTCTTGTCACATAGATTTCAAATGCTTCACATTTGAATTTACCACCATAATAATTGCATCTCATTTTGAATCAACCCGCCATACTTAGCAAACTCATTAAGAGCATAATCTTATGAACAAGAAATCTCACTCATGTAAAGCTTGAAATGTCATTAAAAATAATTAAGGCATATAAATTACCTCATAAGCTAATATGTCTTAATGGTCCTATCAAATCTATATGAACAAGTTCAAAGGCTCTAAATGTGAAAATTTTCTTCTTAGCTTTATTTTTTTTTTCATATAAGGATCACAAATATATTTTTTTTAAAAATTTATTTTAGGTAAACCTTTAATAATATCACTTTTAGCATGTTTTGAAATTAGTGACAATTGGTATATGTCATAATTTTCTTGCCACAAACATATATTCTTATCCAATGTAAACTAAGCTTTTTTCATTAAAAGGGTAATCATCATGCAATTTATCTCCCTGCCTACACCACTGCTCATCTCTCTTTTAGACAACCTATTTATCTCCCTGCCTACACCAATACCGACTACCCTCATTCATCTCCTCACGTGTCTCCTCTTTTTCTCATTGTTTCCTTCTTTTTCACACTGAACCTGTCAACCGTCACCCCTACCTGCAGTCAAAACCAGTTTCTTTGCCCCTCTCTCACACAAAACGAAATCCTCCTCAACCTAACACCTCTATCTCAATTCATTATCGAGGGGTTAAAGTGTATAATGATGCCGGATGGGGTGATTCTGTTGATGATAAGAGATCTACTACTGAGTAATGTTCTTTTATATAAGGAAATTTAGTTACCTGGAGAAGCAAGAAGCAAACTATTGTCTTAAGAAGTAGCGCAGAAGCTAAATTTAGAGTTGTTGCACAAGGTATTAGTGAAGGCTTGTGGCTAAAGAAGCTACTTGAAGAGCTCAAAATGGAGATCCAAATTTGATAACAGGGCAGTTATTAGCATTTTATTAAATCCTGTCAAGCATGATTGAACAAAACATGTATAAATTGACAGACTCTTGATAAGGAAAAAGTTGAAAATAGGTCTATTTGCCTGGTCTATGTTCTTACTACCGAGCAAGTAGCTGATATCTTTAATAAAGACCTTCCAAAGTCCAAGTTTGAAGATCTTGTCTCCAAGTTGTACATGATTAATATCTACTGCCCAACTTAAAGGGGTGTGTTGAAGCCACCAGCTATCTAAACATTCTAAACACAATTTAGGTAGTTGTCTGGCTTAATAGTGGAAATTATTAAGATTTTTTGTTACATTTTGTGGTTTCTTCCTACATTGGGAGTTTGTATTACGTTAAAGTTAGTGCTTATATATTATAGTCCCTTATGTAATTTTGAGGCACAAAAATAAAAACACCCTACCTGTTCTCCCGTGGATGTAGGTCTTATGATAGAACCACATAACAGCACCTTCTCTTTCTACTTGTAGTTTTATTTCTGCTTTATAGTGTTGAATCTGCTAATTATACATGCATGTTTTGTTACAAAGGCGAAATTTAAAAAAAAAAATCTATTTTTGGAGCATACCCAACAACACTCTCTTAAATTCTCTCTAAAATATTATTTTTATTCAATCTCTTAACTAACTATCCTATAAAATTATATATCACTCCAACAACACTTTTTACATTACTTTCTACACTATTATCTTTTAATATTTAATACTATATATAAAAGCAACGACTCTTCAGACAATGCTTCTTAAATTCCTCTAAAGCTAACATGTGTCAGTTTTATAATTTCTATATGCTCACAATAAATGAATCATATATTAATTAATAATTTTATTAATAGTTCATTGAACATGGTATATGTATATAATAATTTTGTTATGTATTAAAATAAAAAAAATGGATAAAAAATTATATTTATGTATTTTGGTGTGTGTTGATTTATAATTTGTTTTATTGTCATTTAAATTTTAATTTTTCATCACAAAGTATTTATGGCACAATTATATTTTTAAAGTGGAAATCATGGTAACGTTCTGCCAGATCTTATATTTTGTACAGCTTGTGATATGTTAGTGGTTGTTTGGTGAAAAGTTATACCAAGAATAATAATTAATAGATGATGAATTTTAATGCACTAATTATTTTTAAAATTACTGGTATTAAAAATATGCAGTTTAATCTATTTAATACGACTTATTTGATAAGTGAGAATTAGGTTATTATTCAATTTTTTTTCAATTACTATATCATTATTTAACTATTATATATTGATCTCACACTTTTATAAAATTTAAAATAAATTCAATCATAGGAGTTATAAAAATAATTTTCATATATTCATAATAATTATTTTGTAATCATGTACGTCATTTTTTTTTGCAATATTCATCGTGATATTCTTTTTTTCTAATGTTTCCAAAAGTAGTATTTTTAATCACCAAGTGTAGAACTATCAACATATTTCAGTGGTCATTTCTCAATCATATATTGCTTTATATAACTTTAACTTCTTACTATGTTTAATTACAAATATATTGTTATTCAAGTACTATAGTACATGTATCGTAAAAGCTAACATTTGGGTTTATTCATACTTAATGTATGTATCTTAGGATGAAAAGATTTTTAAAGAATATGTGTATTTACACAATGTCTGTTTTTTTTTATAAATAACTTCTAGTTAGTATGAAAAAAATGTAGTACATGCATGTCTTAACTAAAAGAAAATTGCATTGTAAACTTGCCATGAAATCTTATTATACTTGCACCTTCTCTATACTTTCTCTGTTTTGATTTGTTATTAAACAAAACACACAAAATTTAAGTAAAACGACAAAAGTATGCTCGTAAGTTAGCATAAAATTTGATTGTTTTGCAATTTTCTTTTAGTTGGTAGACATGAAGCCCCTTTCTTTTTTATTGTGTTAGGTTTTGATATGGCTTAAACAAATATTGGCACAACAGATTTCTTTGCAAAAACAATCAAGAACAACCATACAAAATGAAAGAGCAAAATAAAGTTGACTAGTCTAGGTTTTCATACCTTAAAACTTGAGAAGAATGGTTAGGAATTGATTTAAACACAACTACTATATAGGAACCAACCTATACAACCTTCAAGTTACCAAACTCGTGTCACAAAAGAGAAAACTTGAATGCACCTCTCTCTATTCTCTCACACACACGACTAGTCATTTGTAAAAAGGTCGTGTGCTAGCTCTAATGGTATGCACGACAACACAATTAGCAAGAAAAAATAAAATTGAGATTTTTCTCACCTTGGGTAGCCTTAGTTTGGTCCAAGTAGCCTAAAAATGTGAAGGGTTTCTCTTCTTCATATAGAGCAAGTCCATGAGAAAAAGGAGAAAAGATAAAATCCTTATCTTTATCTTTATCCTTTCTTTATCCTTATTTTAGGATTTGGATTATATTAGAATTCTAGTTTGAATTTCAAACTTAACTTCAACTTCTAATCCTAATCCTTTTCTCGATATTCCAATGACACTGAATTCTTTTAGATAAATAACGAAACTCATTATTTCATCTGGGTGTGGTCACACTCCTTTTAGTTCAGTGATCAAATGGCCGAGGCATTTTCTCTCTCCTTGAGAGCGAATAATCCTTTCATTTCTCTCATACTCTCTAACATGAACCAACACATATCCAATCATGCCCATATTTTTCACCCTTTTACAAGCGCATTAGGCATATGATAAAGTATACAAAAATTCATCTGGAGTTTTTTAGAGATTTCTGGTCCAAGAACTTCAATGTAAGACTTGCACATGAAAACTCCTTATGACCTCGAACCATGTAATTGTTCTCATTGGTGGATCTAAACCAAATACGATGTCCTAGACATGTATCCATAATTTTTGAATGACATCCCATGTCTTGGTGTTCTGTAGGACTTAACACACTAAATCAAAAAGAGCATGCTAGTCTTAATTCATCTACTACTCCTATAGTAATTTCTGATTAGGGAAGTTTAGAATGAAATCTCTTGCTTCTTAAGTCCTACAGGCATATGCATCACGTATGTCAATTTAAACATCGGGATACTCAATTATGGAATTCTGTTTCTTTCTTTGTGAACAGAATAGAA
Organism: Breynia disticha f. nivosa; assembly: GCA_948193385.1. Lineage (NCBI taxonomy): Eukaryota > Viridiplantae > Streptophyta > Magnoliopsida > Malpighiales > Phyllanthaceae > Breynia > Breynia disticha. The sequence goes on along the minus strand of CANYCX010921812.1, from coordinate 8,798 downwards.
ATATAGAATTAAACCTCTTAATTAATGAATGTAACTAATTGACAATTTTTGGTACTAGGGCTTACACCAATATATTGTTGTCAATATGTGATAGCTTCATTTCCTTATTATAATAGACTACCATAAAATGAGGGCACATGCCTCAGTCATCGCCTAAACAATTAATGTACCTTTCAATTACCATGAGGTTCTGATGAAAAGTGCACCTCAAGAGGAACTCAACTTGATAGATCATGCAATTGACAATGCAGGCCATATTGAACTTGGAAAACACTAACCTCAAAGTTACGTATTAAATTGCGATACCGTGTAAAGGTTAGAAAGAAGTTGTTAATTTTGTGGGTGGAAGGAAGAATTCATGGAAGAAAAGAAATGGTGGAAAGAGAAGAGAAGTGAAAAATTAGACGAGAATTTTTTGTAGGAAGAATATATTATGAGTATTACATTGATAAAATATATATAGGTTTTACAAGATACAAGATAACAAACACAATTACTTAATTCTTAAGCAAACTAATGACAACTCATGAACAACTCATAAAATTATCAAACCCTATCCTATCTTAATCAATGACAACTCAAAATCTTATCTTATCTAAGTTACTTGTTTAATTTGAATACAAAGTTTGACTAAGCAAAAAAATACAACATGCATTAATTAGTTATAAGCAAAAACATCATCTCATTAATACTTCTCCTTGATGTTTTTATAAGAAACACTAAGCAATGTTCTTAACATTTGAAATCTCGATTTTGACAATGCCTTTGTCATAATATCAGTAATTTGGTTTTTTGAATTGCAATGTCTCAGCTCTATATCCTTTTCCGTTTTAGCTTCTTTTATGGCATGAAATTTCACATTGATATGCTTCATTCTACCATGTTGTATGAGTTTCTTTGCAATAGAAATGACTAATTTATTATCAACCCAAATTATTGTAGCAGTATCTTGATTTTCTCCTAAATCTTTCAATAGTTTTCGTAGCAAAATTGCTTGATTTGTAGATATTGTTGAAATATAGTCGACCCCTGCTAAAGATTGCGCGACCACTTGTAGGTTTTTTTTAATTCCATGAGAAGACTCCACTTCTAAATGAAAATATATAATCAAAAATGCTTTTTCAGTCATCAATACTTCTTGCCTAACTTTCTTTCTTCAAAAACCACAAACTATAATCAATTGTGCCTTTAAAATACCTCAATACTCTCTTAGCTCCACAAAAATGAATTTTACTTGGTGAATGTAAGAATATTGAGAGTAGACTTGAAAATAAATCAAATTGGCCTTGTAGCTAATAAGTATAACATACTACCAATTAAACTTTTGTAAATAGTGGCATTTACTTTCTAACCAGTATCATTTTGCATATAAGAATATTGAGAGTAGACTTGAAAATAAATCAATTTGGTCTTGCAGCTGATAAGTATAACATACTACCAATTAAACTTTTGTAAATAGTGGCATTTACTTTCTAACCAGTATCATTTTGCATTAACAATTAGAGGTGTTTCTACTTCTTTGCATCTTTCCATATGAAATTCCTTCAAAATACTGAGAGCATATTTTTATTAAAAGATAAATATACCTTCTTATTTTTAGTGAATTTCCATACCCAAGAAATACTTCAACTTGTCCAAAATGGACATCTCAAATTCGCTCTCCATCTGCTGTACAAATTGCTTCATGAATTTGGAATCATAACCTGTTACCAATAGGTCATCAACATTTAAGGAAACAATTAGCTAAATTTCTTCTGAACCTTCAACACATAAAGTGTTGTTTGACTTTCACTTCTTTTAAATCCTTGTTGTTATAGATAGATATCAATTCTATTGTACCAAGCTCTTGGTGTTTGTTTTAAGCCATAAAGAGTTTTCGTAAGATTATAAACCTTGTCTTCACAACCTGAAACTTCAAAACCTTCAACCTGTTATACATAAATGTTATCTTCAAGAACACCATTCAAAAAAGCATACTTCACATCAAAATGATAATTCTTCCAACTCATTTTTGCTGCTAAAGCCAAAAGCATTCTTATGGTATCATGTCTTGTAACTGGAGCAAAAGTATCTAAAAAATCAACCCCATATTATTGGCTATAACCTTTGGCAACTAATCTAGCTTTAAGTTTGCTTAAATAACCATCAAGATTATATTTGATTCTGAAAACCCACTTAACATCGATTATTTTGTCATTTTCATGCCTCTAAACAAGCTCCCAAGTTTCCTTTTTGTTGATATTCTAAGCTCCTCCTGCATCACAGCTTTCCATCCACATCCTTCAATAGCTTCATCATAAGTAGGTTCTTGTAATGATAGATCACATCTTTCATATATTTTATGGAGTGGCCTGGCTCCTCTTATTAAAGTATCACCAAAGTTATCAGCTACATCTTATTCTACATCCACAGCAACTTGAGGAATCGATTTTTAAAATTGTTTAAGATTTACAACTTCCTGTTCTTCCTTATCCCAGTTCAAGATTGTTTCCTCATCAAATTGGATGCATTGACTAACAATTAGTCTTTTGTTTTTAAATTAAAAACTCCATAGCCTTTGGACATGGATCTGTAGCCTATAAAAAATCCTATATCGACTTTTTGATCTGGCTTGTCTCTTTTAACATCTGGAATATGAGTGTAGCATAAATAATCAAACACTTTAAAGGGCACCAAATTTGGTTTAACACCACACCAAACCTCAAATGGAGTTTTATCTTTCACAGCAGTAGTTGAAAGTCTATTCAATAAATACATTGTTGTGTTGATAGCTTCAGCCCGAAAGTACTTTGACATTTTCTTCTCAAATAATAAACATGGTGCCATCTTCAGCACAGTTCTATTTTTTCTTTCACTCACTCCATTTTGTTAAGCAGAGTAAGTAATAGTGAGCTAATTTTCAATTCTTATATTAACACAAAAATTTATGAATCTATCTCATGTGTGCTCTGTCCCATTATCTAATATTTTTTCTTTGATGGAACAGTTTGCTTGATTTTCCACTAATGCCTTGAAAGTTGAAATTGCAAAATATATCAGTCACTTTTGGCTTTTGTTTCATAAAATAAACCCAACACATCCTTGTAAAATCATCTATGAATAATATAAAGTATTTACTTCTATTTAAGTTTGGTGTCTTCAAAGGTCTACACACATCAGTATGTATTATTTGCAAATTTTCAGAAGCTCTCCACTCTTTATTGACAAAAAATGGCAATCTACTCTGCTTTCTGAACTCACAAGCTTGACAAATATATTTTTCTCCATCAATGGCGGGCAGACCTTGAGCTAAGCCTTTCGAGTACAATTGTTTTATTGCAGCATGATGAAAATGACCAAGTTGTTTGTGCCATAAAACTGACTTATCAACATCACATGCATAAAAATTTATTTCTTTCCAGTTAATTGGAAAGTTTTTCTCCTTCATTCTCATAGTCATAATTATTATTTAGTCTACCAAATAGAGTGAAAATAAATTAAAAGAACTAAATTATTAATTAAACTAAAAATTAAATTAAAAAAAATAAAAACTTGAGATGTTAAAAATAATTGCTAAACGCAACACTTAGATCTTGAATCCCCAAAGTTGTTTACTATCAATTGTAATTAGATTTATTGTTGTGTCTGTGACTAGACTGTGGCGATTTCTAAATCATATCAATCCCTCTCTTGAAGTAATTAATGTCTAATATTAACTAACTTCACCTTAAATCTCTTTCTAAATTAAATTAGTTAATATCACACTAATGTTCTATGAATTACTCTATTAAGTTTGATCTTAATTCAGAGAATTTATGTCGATCTTTCTCTATATTTGAATTCAAATCCTTTTAATTATAAGTGATCTATCGTATATTCGATCTCTCAATTATCCCTATACAAATCAATATGTCAATCACAAGCGCACGTTCAAGCAATCAACAATGGCAAAAATAAGTCATAATTAAATCTCAGTCAACAAACAACTCAACAATAAAAACTAGAAAACCAAAATTGAATTAAACAAACAATGGTTCATGTCAACCTAATTGTCAAAGAGATTTAGTCTATGATTAATGAAAAAATAACAGAAAAGACAGAAAATAACTTGTTAACTGTAGAGAAAACCATAATGATTCCACTGTAGATGACCCATCTTCTCCTTAATCTTCTCTACTCTTTGTCCCAAATCGTGTTCTTCACCGCTTGCCTTCAGAAAATTGGGTTTCTCTCTTTAAATTGGTGGTGGAATGATGGATGATGATGAGAGAATGGTACGAAAAAGAGTTGTATGGCTATAATGAATGTGTCCTACTAAAACTCTCTTTTTCTTCATTTCTCGCGTGAAAATGCCAAAAACTTCGCAACTTTGTCTAAATACACGATCATGAATAGTGACCGTGTAATATTACACTATCGCAGCCATGTCCTTGTAATGCAATAGACTCTTCCTAACTTTTCCATTTCAACTCCGTTTTGTGTAAATTTCGTCCATAAGTTTTACGGAGTCATTACCTAACATGCAAATGATAAAACAAGAGATAAATAAATTGTTTTTAAAGATAAACACTCAGAATACATGTTAAAATCATAACATTTATAGCCTCAAAATATGTATGAAAGAGTGTTTATCAACTTTTTCTAAAAATATAAAGAATAATTTTTTTCCTGCATTTGTCCCACACGTAATAAACTCTGGCTGCTTTTAGGAACATATATCACATCATTGATATGCTTAGTGCCTTTTGGAGTTTTAACAGTGACAACTCTTTTTCCTTTGACATCAAGCGAACCTCCATTTACAATCTTCACTTTTGACTTAAAAGATTAATCTAACTCTTTGAAATTGCTCAATCCAAGAGTCATGTGGCTTGTACAACCGTTATCAATAAGCCAAGTAGAAGTACAAGTTCTTTTTGCATGAATTGTGACAGAAAATGTTTGTCCTTATTGATTCTGTTCTTTAGCCCTGTGTGTTTGCTGTGTTGATTGTCTTTGTTGATCTCTTTTGTTTTTAGACATCTTTTCTACATTACCATATTTAGTTGCATGATTTCAATGTGCATCTGGTCTAAACCAACAAAATTTTTTGGAATGACCCTTTTTTTGTTATAAGAACATGAAGGATATATTTTTCTTCCACCAATTCTCATTGTCTAGTTATCATTCTTCTCCTTATATTTGCTTTCACCAAAATACTTTTTTTCAGCTTGAAAAACTGCCTTTTGTTTTGCAAACAAAGCTCCTTCATTGATTTGTTCTTGTCTCATCGATATTCTTTGTTCTTATGCTTGAAAAGCATGCTCAAGTTCAACCAAAGAAATTTTTGTTAGATCTTTTGAGTTTTCCAAAGAGGAAATCTTAGACTCAAATCTCTGGCAAGCTAATAAGAACTTTCTCCAGAACTCTTTGATATGTAAAATACTCATCAAGAAGTTGAATATTGTTTACAACTTCTAAAACCACCTGCTCTCTACTCAAGATTATCAACAACTTATGCGAAGACATAATAGAAAACAATAGCCGAACTATATTATTGCATCAGACACTACGTAATCAAAGTAAAATAATGGGCGATATCCACTGCTGTGCCTTGGGTTTGGCAATAATAGATGCTATGGGAACAAAAAAAACATACAAATAAGTGGCAAAAAACCAAGTCCAGAATCCAGTTTGTAAAAAAAAATATTAGAAAGCAGAGAAAGTGAGAATAGAAACAATGGAGATTGATAGTGTGTTTGAATGGAGTGTATGCAAGGGTAATTAATAGAATGATAAATAATGATAATGACCGAAAATGAATGAGAAGAAAAAAGAAGAGTTCAACCCTTGTTAAGGGATAAAAAAAATAGGAGAATACATAGCGGAACGTAAAATTAAGTAGAAAAACTTGTATAAAATACAACTTTACGTTCTTTGCACTCCGATTTAGAGCGTAAAAAGAAGAGTAATACTCACCTTTCCTTTCCTTTACTTACTGTTCCCTTCCAATCTTGTATACTCTGCCAAACAAGGGCAATTAGTCAGCATAGATTACTTTCCCTAAAATCTCCACCCCTTCACTCCATCCATCCAATTCCAAGCTTTCATAGCGTAGTGTCACGTACTTAGTCTTTTGTCCGAACTACCAAGCCATCCGTAACAGTAGGCTGTACATTGATTGGTCATTTGGATTGTCCCGCTGGAGCGAATTCCACCAGCTTATCGGTTCAGAATATGAGCTTGTGACTTCAAGTTTGATAGTTGGATTCTGTTGGTTCCCGTCATTCTCCATACAAAAAGGAAGTCTCTTAAGCAAATCACATTGATCAATCTCAATGAAATTAAGGGAAGAACACGCCATCCTTCCTCTGTAAATGCTCTTCAATTCTGGTAGACTTTTTAATATCAAGCTCGTCAACATTGGGAGCTGAATGGTAGGATATTTGCTTTTGTTCTCCCAGCTGTTATCTCTTGTAGCTATTATCTCCTTTAATTCCTCGCTGTAAGTAATCTTCAATTCTCTAACATTACGGAGGAGTTGTTTAGCTACAGTACCTGCCTGAGTACAGATATCTTGTAAAAAATACAATCCTTTGCAGCTGCTCATTTCTAGCCGTTGTAGATTGCCAAAGCTTTTGTTCTTCAAAACATCAGAGATTGAACTCTCCCAAATGCACCGACCCAACTCTAAATGCTGAACGTCATCTGGGAAAAAGATGCCAGATCCTCCTTTTTTTTCTAAACCATATAGGAACATTGCCTTGTTAATTGATTTTGGGCACGAGCTTCTTTCTAGCCATGAATCACCGAAGTTGCTTTTTCCTTGCCCTGCGCAATAAATGCGATAATCAACAAGTCTCTGCCAATGCCTTGATTTTGAATACGAATCAATTTTGTTGAAGTTACTGAAGTGTATCATTAGTGTCTCAAGCTTTTCAAGACTAGCAAGTGCCTCTGGCTCTACTTCAACTCTGCTTTCTAAAAGATCTAAGCTTTGCAAATGGGAAAGCTTTTCTAGCATTGAAAATGATCCCCCAAGATATTGATTCTGCGAGAGGTTTAGCACTCTCAAGTTGATTAATCTCTCTATGCCCTTTGGAATTTCTCTTAGACCAGTCCGTGAAATTTTCAAATGGCGCAAATTCTCTAAACCAGCCAAAGATGAAATATGCTTCAATGTCTTGCATTTATAAAGAATAAGCACTCTGAGTCTGAGGTTTACCAAATTAGAAATAGAATCTGTGATTAGTCTTCCACGGATATCCAAAACAGTGAGGGTTGGCATGTTGGCAAAGTAACAACTTGGAAATTCACTTATTAATAAACGTCGGAATATAAAGGTCCTGAGTTTAGAAAAATTTGCTGCCAAGATGGAAAGACAACTTTCTAATGGTGTAGTGAAATCCACCGCCGCAACACTCCCAACGTTCAAACACCCTTCAACCTCTTTTGATGAATCCTGAAATAATCCAACTATCATATTAATAGCCATGTCTCTGATCACATCGTGCATTTTCAAACAATCTTCCCCTGCATAATTCTTAGCATTATCTAGCAAGGAAGCATAAACAAGTTCTTCAATTATGCAATTACCCTTATCTAACTCTGCTTGTCTAGAATTTAGCTCGTCCAGTAGCCCTTCCCCAATCCAATACTCAATTAAATCATTTCTATTGAATTCGTAATCTTCCGGAAACAAAGAACAATACACGAAGCATTGTCGATACTTGTCATTAGGCAAGCGATCATAGCTGAACTTCAAAGGTTTAAAAACCTTCTCCTCCACATCACGATTCTCCCCTTCACAAGGTTTTTGAAGCTCTCATAAAGTATTTCTCCATTCCCTAATGTCCACAACTCCCCTCATTCTTCTAGCAACAAGCACAATGGCAAGAGGTAAACCTGAACATTCTCTAACAATACAGTGCACAATTTCTGTCCATTCTAAAGAATCATCTACTTTCGCCCTAGATTCTTTCATAAAAAGATCCAATGCTTCCTGTTGCAACAAAGGCTTTATTTTGATTAGTTCACACTCCATCATTTTACACACTCGATGACTACGCGTAGTCAACAACAATTTCCCTCCACCAACCAATAGAGGAATGCCTACATCCTCAATTTCGAAGGGTTCCCACACATCATCTTGAATTAGAACAAACTTTTGACACTTGAGCTTTTTCTGTAATTTGGTAGCTCTTTTCCGTTCATCATCTTCATCAGACAAATCTAACTTTATCACTTTCGCGATGCCATTCTACAATTTATAAATGCTTGAATCTTTCGATACGGTGACCCAATAAATATGAGTGAAGGAATTAGAAACTGAAAGCAACTGATTGTTGATACAAAGAGCAGCAGTAGTTTTGCCAACACCACCCATTCCATAGACACCTATTCTTGAAATCTTATGGTTCATCAAACAATTCCATATGTTTCCAAAGTTGTATTCTACAGTTATACCACTTAGTGATGTGCAAATCAATTTCTCTCCTTTAAGTTGACCTGCATGAAACAAAGATTTTATATTTAACAGTGTCTTAAAAAACTTTTTCATGTGAAATTTCAATTAGAATATTTTTACTCTGAAGTATCTGTGCAATGACAAAAACCTGTTGCTGCTTTCTTTTTCTTCTTATACTTAATATTTTGGTTTTGTTTAGAGAAGATTTTTGACCATTACATAGGGACTCAAAATGCCAAGTTGGGCTAGCTCAGCTGGCAAGTGGGGATCCCAGGATTTCTCTCGGACCATCGTATCCGAGTTCGAGTCCTGCCCTCGCTTGTTGGTGGGAGTAAAATCCCCAGTGCCCTCTTGGTGGTTACACGTCCGGAAG
>CANYCX010921584.1:0-12753 GCA_948193385.1 Breynia disticha f. nivosa | reverse complement strand
GTAGTTCAAATTTTGAAACAAATTCTCCTACTACTTACACAGAAAGAGCTACAAATTCTCTTGAAAGCATGAATGCAAAGAAAGATTTCTACACCTTTAGTACTACAAAATTAAAAATTTGTACCAGTCCAGCTACAAAATTTAAATATCATAGTAATCTTGATCTCACTGGTCAAGATGAATATTTTCTTGACAACTTATGGCATATAAAACTCATCCAAATGCCACTAATTTCAAAATACAAGTTTTAAATGTTCTTTAAATTTATTTTGATACTATAAATAAAAAGAGTGTTGTTCAAAAGAAAACATGATTTAATAGGAGATTTTCACACTATGTTATCTACCGAGGTACCAAGATTGGTGTTTTTAACAAATGAAAAAAAGATAGTAAAACATATACAAATTGAATCTCCATGTTAGAAAGGTTTTAACAGTTTTAAAGAAGCCCTTGAAGATGCAAGACAACATTTGGGCTTAAACTTTTACATTGAGCCAGAAGTTGCCATGATTTTACAAAATGATCCAAACACTATTATTTCAAAACAAGCTAAAAAGTTGAAAGAATTAGAACAACAGATTTTTGATTTACAAAGTCAGTTGGTCCAAGCTACAACTATTATACAACAATGGACTGACCATTCAAATTTTCAAGAAAAAACATTAAACTTACAAGAAAAAATGATTAAAAAGCTCAATGACAAAATAAATTATACACAACAACTTCCTGTTCACTCATATGAAGGATTAAAGGCTCGTCTCCTTGATTGTCCTTTACCGGTAACTTTGAAGCCAATACTAGACAATTATCCACAGGTGTTACAAATTCTCTATGAAAAAATAGAAGAAGGATTTATTCAACAACTCATTCAACTATAGAAAGAAATCATAACTCTTCATTCTTGACATTTTCAACAGCAAACTCCAAACACAAAAAGATATACAGGGATCAAAGTGGTATAGATGGAAGCTCCTAACCAACAGAAACACCAAATTTCTGGAATCTTCAAAGTATAGATAAATTTAAATAAAACAGATATGCCAAAAGATAAAATCCTCCAGTTATTTCACAACGACATGATTGACCTCCTGAAATCTATTACGCAGTTCCCATTCACTCTATTTTAGAAAATATGGGAAAAAATGTGTTTCGTTAGTGGAAATATAGCCCCCCTTTTAGAAAGAAAAGCAAAATTTTTCCACTCTACCAAAATTAATTAAAGAATCCTATAAACCTGAACAGAAAAGAATAGTAGTTCAAGAATACAAAATCCTATAGTTAAAAATACATATCCACCCTCAATCTTCGACCATGTGAAAAATAGGGAAATTATAAAACACTTTCAAGATAATCACCAAAAATTTATGATAGGACAATTTAGACTTATGGTTGAAGGTCACTACATACAACTCTGGGCTCCTATGCATTGACACATGTTTTTACCATTCAGTGGAGAAGGAAAATAGCTAAGTGATCAAGACATTACAAACAGTCTACAAATAGGGAATCCTATAGCGGAAGACGAGAAATGTGATAGCAATTTCCTACCCGACATAGATGATTAAAAAGTCAAAAAGTATACAGTGTGATTTTTGTTTTTGTTGGTCATTATTGACAGCCATTATTGTAATATTGTCCTTTTAGATTTATAATCGTCCACTTGGATGGCTTAGATTGATTTTAGTTTTTGTAGAGATTCTCTCTTTGCCTATATAAGGCATATTAGTTTATGTAAATCGTATGCCGAGATATCTTCAATAAAATACTTTTGAAGCTCTCAATGTATGGCCTTCTAATTTCTTTTCTTTTTGTATTCCAAGGTCTATTTAATATTGACAACTCTTTATTCCTCTTTAAAAAAAAGTCCTTCTCTAACATTTTGTTAATAAATTCTGTTGTTAATATTATGATATGTAGATATATTTTTGTGTGATTTTTAGTTTTATATTTGTTTTTAAATATTTGTTTTTATTTTGTTTATATTTTGTTTTAATATTTATTGTAAGTTTTTTGTTAATACTTTTTATTTCTGATAAGTTAATATGAGCCTGAAAATCATACCTCTCCTGTAATGGTATTAGAAAAATAGTAAAAGATTTTTGGGATGAAGTCAAAAGGCTAGAGCAAGTCCAGTTGTTGAGGTAGCTTTGTGTGCATAACCCTCTTTATTTTGCTGGAAACTCCTCTAGATGAGATGGACTGTCACAAAGAATTTATTAAAACTCCGATATTTGTTATAGATCGAAAAAAAATCGGTTCATATTAATTTTATTATAATTCCAGTTTATTATTTTTGTTTCAAGTTTATATTTATAATAAACATGGATAACAGAAACTATATTAAAGAAACCAAGGAATATGGACCCATCTCATCATTATCTTCTCCAACACATCGTTTATAATCTACTTCAACGTTACTAATTGCACTTTCTTCTACATCTTCTTTGGTTCAAGGTATTTATGTCATCTTATCCATTAGTCTCTTTAAATGATTATTTTGCTATTTTAAAGTCAATTAAATTCTTAACTAGATAAATTATAAAGAGAAAAAACTAGAATTGAATATTTGATAAATCATTATACAGAATTAATAATAATTGGATAGAAGCTGACGTCAGAATATCAGTCATAGAAACTTATATTTTACAATTAAATAATTATTATGAATAAAGAACACAAAATCAAAATAATCTCCTACAAATAGAAACTAATAATATAAGAAAGCAAGAATTAAACTTCAAACTTTAGAAAAATACAAAGATTTAGAGAACAAAATCCTTCTCAGAACGAGAATCAAGCACCATAGGAGAAATTTTTTATAATTTAGCTTATTTAGATTTACAGTTAAGCAAAAATTTCAAAGACAAACATATTATTTCAATAGATCAATATAAATTTACTTGTAGATTTCCTAATCAATTTAAAAATTGTATTTATGGAGAATTTAAACAAATAAATAATCTTGTAGATTCTATTATAAATATTGGAATAAATATACAAAAGGAAAAAGAAAATACTAATTTAATTACAAAAGAACTTTTAGATTCTATTTTAGATATACAAAAAACACTCAATAAATATAATAGTAATCTTGATTTTATAAAAGATCAATTAAACACTTTAATAAGTGAAATAAAACCTGTAATTGAAAAAAATAAAATCTTTAGAACATGTAGTAACAAAGTCAAAAAATACTACTTCAACTGCTGAATTAGAAAAACTTACAATAGCACTTGAAAAACTAAACATAAATAACCTAACTCCTCCAATATATAAATATTGGGAACCAAAAAAATAAATTATTTTATTCCTTTTTCAGGATATTCACATACCATACAAGAATCTAGACAAGTACTTCAAGTAGAAATGTATTATTAGTTCTAATAATTTTTTGAATAATATTTTATAAAGATCTAATAGTACTAATACAATTTCACAAATTGATGAAGAAATTAATATTAATGAAAATTTAGAAAATTATAACATTAGACAATTAAATTTATCAAATCCAAGAGTTTTATATCAAACAGGACCATTAAATATTAGAACATCATTAATAAAAATTAGTAGAGAAATAAGTTTAAGAGTAGTAAACAATATAGAAATAATAAATGCTTTTTCACATGAAGTATTAAAAGTTAAAAGAAACAGGAAAATAATTTGGACATATATGATTAATTGTAATTGGTATAAAAGGACTAGGAAGAAAAGAGTTAGCAACAAAAACTCTAACTTTAGTAATAGATTAATCATGAAAAACAGATTTAAAAAATGGCAATTATTTTCGGTATGAAAATAGATATGAATAAAAACAATGCTTTGTTTTATTGTGCTCCTTCCTTATTAAAAAATATTAAAGATTTAAATGTTAAAATCGCATTACAAACTAAAGGTTATGATAATTTTGAAAGAGATAATGTAGTATTATTTTAGGAATTCTAGGAAGAGCAAGCAATAAATTTGCAATGAATTATAAATTAGATATTGAAGGGATAGTACAAACAATGACAACAGATAAAATAAAAATGATAAATCCAACACCTATAAACCCTGAAGAACTTGCAGGATTAGAATGGAATTTAGACAGTCTTAAAAAGGAAGATAATCAAACATTAGTCCCCGACAAAGTCATATATATCAAGACACTTCAAGATCAACAAGTATAAGATTTACTGTTTATAAACAACAAACTACTACAAATGAAATAGAAGAAACTACTCTAATGAATAGGATAAATGAACAATGTCATAATTATTGGTTTTTCGATGAAGAATTAGGACCACCAATTTATGATACAGATAATGAAGAAGAGGCACAAAGTAATTCGAGTGAATAATAGAACAAGAAAATAGGGAATTAGAAGAAACAACGACAGAAGTAGATATTTTGATTATGTTGGATATAGTCTATTTGAACCATTAGAGATAGAAATAATAGAAGACGAACAACATGAATTAAAAGAAATTGGGTTTCATACACAAGAAAATAAAACATTTGAACAAATCATTGATAGAAAATTTTCTATAGATACTTTACAAAATGATGTTGATGTAATGATAATAGACTGTTTAACACATCTAGGAATGGATTTCAATACAACATATACACAATTACAAAAATATTTCAATTTAACTTTCGTACCTAATATTATCGATGAAAAAAAATTAATGTCAGATTTTTATGTAAAACAAACAGAAACAACATTTATGGATCCTTTAGTATGACAGAAACGTAAAAAAATTGAATTTCAAGAATTATGTACAACTAGTAGTGATGGAATGGGTAGACAACCTTGGAAATCACCATCTACAAATTATCAAAATGAATCACCTTTTGTAGGAATGGTTAGTGGATATCCCATAGGACAAACCTACAGTAATACTATGCTAATATTGAAAAAGTCAAGCCCTAACTTTGGCCTAATGAAATAACTCAATGGAAACAAAATATAGTCAGAGATTGGGAAGCAAATAAAAGAACAGATATAGACATGTTTGCTTACTTAGAAACAACATTAGAACCAATAGCTTTAGGCTTTTGGCAATCCAAAATAGCTTAAGATCCTCTTGAAATAAATAATTTAAAAGCTTTAAAAAATAATCCTTATAATTTCACAGAAACAATCAAAATATTAATATTAGGAATAAGTCCATCAAAAGAAAATACTTTTTTACAAGATACAGTTATTAGACAACTAGAATAAACATCAATTCTAGATTGATTTTAAATATATTAGAGAATATACTTTAGAATTTGCACAACAATTAGCAAAAACAGGAAAACCAATGGATGATGATTTATGTAATAAATATTTATCAAAATTATCAGGAACATTAGGAAAACAATTACACGAAGCATGGATAAAATTAGCTACAGAACAAAATTTAAAAAACATTGGTGTAGGACCTAGAATAACATTTGTTTTTAATACTTTACAAGAAGAATGTGTTAAAGCTACAATACAGGAAGAAGTTAAAAAACAGGCATATGTTTTTTGCAAAACAGCTATTTATACATCTCAAGCATATGGCTATAATTCAAGACAAAAAAAACTTAAAAAAATCATATTACAAAAAAGATAAAAAATATAAACATGTTAAAAAACCCACAAATAGAAGTTGTAAATGCTTTATTTGCAGAGATCCTCACCACCTAGCCAATATCTGTCTAGAAAGAAAAAAACACCCAAAAAAGCTTAGACTAATGGAAGAAATTAATGATTTTCAAATTGAAGAAATAAATTCAAATTCTCATAAGGATAAAGATTCTATTTATAACATAGTAAGTGAAGATGAAAATTTGACAAAAATAATATACACATATATGCTTAAAGTAGAAGATGATACTTGTGAACATGAGTGGATTAAAAATAGAGAAAATAATCATATAAAATATTTTAATTGTCTAAAATTTTTTGAAATGAAAAAAAGATATCAATGTAATAAATGCTTTAAAGAAATTTATTTACATGTATAAAGTTACTATTTCAAATAGATAGAAAATTAGATAGTAGTATTTCAAAAATTAATGAGCATAATTTTTATGAAGAAAGAGTAGAAAAACATGATCGCTCCAATTCAATTACATAGTTCAAAAATTTATCATATTAATACCAAAATAGAAAAACTTGAAAATTATGTATATAAACAAAAACAAAAAATAAAAGAAACAAATGAGAAGAATTTAATAATCAGTGTCAGACAACACAAATTAGTACAAATAATTGTAATTTAATAACTGAAAAAGTCGCTTATGGATAACAGAAAATTATTATAAAGATTTAGAAGCATTACTTGATCCAGGAAGTAAAAAAATGTCATAGGACATACACTAATACCTGAACAATATCATTCAAAGTACTCTTATAAAGTTTGTACAAGAACAGTTGAAAACAGAACAATTCTAATTACTCATTATATTGATGTTAAAGCTATACAATTTTTAGATTTTGCAGGAAAATATAGTATGATATAGGACAAATCCTAATTAATCCTCCTTTTACAAATTACACTAAATTTTTGTTAGGATTAAATTTTATTTCTAGAAAACATATTACAATAGGAACAAATTGTATTTCAATTAGTAAACAAGTTTATAATTTTTCAACTACAAAATACACAGTAAAATCAGAACTTTCTAGGAAGCGTGGTGGACCTGGTGATATGTATATGTATATATATATATATATATATATATATATATATATATATATATATTTCAAAATTCAAATCAAAGAATTATTAGATTTAGGAATGATTCAACCAAGTCAGTCACCTCATAGTTCACCAACCTTTAAGGTTAGAAATCATTCAGAGATAGCCAAAAGAAAAACTAGAATGATAATTAATCATAAAAAGCTAAATGATACTACAGTGTTTGATGAATATTTTCTTCCATATAAAGAAAGTTTAATAAATAGAACTAGAAATAAAAAGATATTTTCTAAATTCTATTGTAAAAAGTAGATTTTGGCAAATAAGAATGTGTCCTGATAGTATCTCATATACAACATTCTCAACCCACAAGGACACTATGAATGGCTTATTATGTCCCTCGAATTGAAAAATGCACCTCAGATTTTTCAAATAAAAATGGATAATATTTTTAAAGATTATGATTTCATTTTTGTATATATAGATGATATTTTAATATTATCTAATGATATAGATGGTCATCTAAAGTATTTAAATTTATTCGTTGATTTGTGCAAAAAATATGGATTAGGATTATCAAAGAAAATTCTAAATTAATACAAGAAAGATAGAATTCTTAGGAATGCAAGTAGATGGAAATGTGATAGAACTACAAAATCATGTGGTTGAAAAAATTTCAAAGTTTCCAGATAAGTTGATAGATAAAAAACAACTTCAGAGATTTTTTTGGTATATTAACTTATGCTTTAGATTTAATGAAAGATTTAGCAAAATTAAGAAAATAATTTTAAGAATTATAAAGAAAGATAGAATTTTTAGTTTCACTACAGATTTAGAAGCAAAAGGTAAAACAAATAAAAGAAATATGTACAAATTTACCAAAATTACAATTACTTCATGAAAATGATAATTTAATTTTAGAAACAGATGCCTCTGAAAACTATTGGCGTGGAATATTAAAGAAAATAGATTATAATGATAAAAAGGAAAAAATAGGAGAAAATCTTTGTAGATATTGTTCAAGTACCTTTACCGATACAGAAACTAGATATCATATAAATGAAAAAAATTGTTTGCTGTAGTAAAAAGTTGTCAGAAATTTTATTATTTTCTACTTCTAAAAAGATTTTTACTTCGTACCAATAATACTCACGTTAAATTTTTTGTACAAAATAATTTTGCTAGTAAGCTTGAATATAAACGATTAATTAGATGGCAAGCTTTATTTGCTAAATATAGTTTTGATATTGAAATCTTAGGTCTAATAAAAATGCATTGGCAGATTTTCTTACCAGGAATGGAAAGCCTAAGGGAAGATTTGATACGTAGTATCGTTCACTATTTACAAGATATGGAGGAATCCATCAAAGCGACGATAACATCTTAGGTATTATAGATATTGATAATCTTCCAGGTAATTTCAAAGAACTAAAAGATTTACTCCTAAATGAAAGACAAACAATTAATAGAAGGATTAGAAATTATGAATTAACAAACAGATTGGTTAAAAATTTGATAAGTCAGATAACTCCCCCTTTAGAAGGAGCATCTTCATCAAAACCATCAAAGATAGAAATAGTAAAACAAGAATCAAAGATATCTCTAAACCAAACACCTCTTAGATAAAAGCGTTACAAATTGATTTACCAAAGATACAATAGATTGTAATCCTCTCATAGATCAATAAGCAAAACTAATGAAAGAACTGTTTCATCTTTCTACAACTGAGAACAAATATATTGATTATTCTGAGATATATCCTAGAATTAATTATCTTCAAGATTCATCTCCTCAGGAGATTTGATATTGGTATAATTTTGGGGCAATAAATTTAATCTATTTATCTTTGTCTAATTTCTATACTGTATCTTTACTACCACAATGGATAAAAGATGGAGTTAAGGACTGTTATCTCAATAATACTACCATAACTCCCAAAGATATTTTAGCACTAAAAATCCTTTCAGCTGATCTAGATTTTTTAGCTGGAAAAAGTTGAATCATTTTCGATAGTTGTACCACAACAAAATAAAGAATACTTAAACTTTGATGAAAAAATATTCATTATAGGAGAGCTATTGGAATAAGAGCAATCCTTCAGGGATTAGAAATTAGTATTAAAAAGGATTCCACACTTATGGCAGAAAAAAGATACATTTGTCATTAATAACTTCCCCTGCAAAGATAACCCTAGTTGCAGCAGAAAATTTCATGAAGACAAAGATAAATCTTCTTGAAACAGGAATGATAAGATCTAGTCCACAGGCCCATAAGAACACATGTCCTGCATGTACAACAAGACAGATGTTAATGAATTCTGAAAAGATGGATAGTGATTGAAGATTCTAGCGTCAATAAAGACAATAAAGATAAGATTACAAGAAGAAAAAGCAGAAGATAAAGCCATCCATCAATGCAAGAGATAAAGCTAATAGTGATATTGTCAATAAAAGACATATACTCCCTCTGTTTACAAAAGTTTGTTAAGAAGATGAAAAATGTTTACAAAAGACTGACGTTTCACATTTTCCTAGGTAGTTTAAGTATAATATGCCTATTTTACTCTTACTAAATCACTAGCTGCCAACCCATCTACAACTCTTCTCTTTCTCTGACTCTACATACACTTCATTATCTGCATACACCTTACTCAGCTACCAACCCATCCACAATACTTCTCCTTCTTCAACTCCTAGCCTGGCAAGAAAGACATTCGTCCTTTTGCTACAATGCCCAAATCTTAATAAGCAATCGGAATTCCCTTGCTTCTGTCTTCAAAGCTAGGCTCTTACTTACATTTACAGACATGCAAGGGCTTTTGTTTTATGTTTCGCCCATTGCAAAAGCGAGGGTGGAAAATGAGCATCGATTTCATCACAGAGACTGTTGATAACAAAAAAAGCTTCTTCTTCTTCTTCTTCTTCTTCTTCTTCTTCTACTTCTTCTTAACTATGGCTTTCCAAATATGAGGATTTCATCTCATAAAAGAAGAATTTTTTCATGTACTTCGTTGATCTGGGTTTTCAAGAGGAAGTTCTAAATATGGAGGGAGACTTTACTTAAGCGTAGAAGATGGTAAGCTAGGATGGGTATTTGGAGTTATGTCGTACTAGGTTTCCAAGAGGTGTGTGTATTTGGAGTTATTTGATGTTGAGATTGAAGGAGAAAGGTGTGGAAACCTTTCATTCTCTGAACAATAAAGGTATAAAGTGTATTATAGTCTAGTTTGTGAATATTAATTGTGTCCTTGGTTTGTGTGATTTCTCTAAAACGTCAAATAAAAAAAACAGAGGAAGTAAAGCTGTAAAGGATATCAAAATTGACTTATAATAAATTTACCGTGTAGGAATATTGTATGACATTGCACTTACCACTCAAAACTTAATGCATCAAATGTATAAGTATTCACGTTACATTATTTGAAATATTTGTTTATTTATACAAATCGTGAAAAAATTATAATTTTATTTCATTAAAAAATGTTTACAACTTAGCTTATAAAAAATAATAGAGTTTGTAGTCTACAATACATTTAATTTCAATTGTAGGCACTTATTTTTTTAAAAAATAATAACCATATATTTTGATTTTTATTATTTTTCTGTGTTTGATAACATGAAATTATCGTAAAAATTTAAACATGTCTCAATATCAATTTTTTTATATAAAAAAGGAAACATATACTAAAAAAAATTCAAACGTTAAATTATCTAATTTGACAATTAAAATTAACGCGACACAATAATTTAACATGAATAAAAGTTTAATTGAATTTTACTTTAATAATTTACCTATAAAAAATATTACTACTTTAATAAGTATGAACACTTCAATAATTTTGTGTACAATTACTGAGAAAATAGCGTCCAGTGTTGTGACGTAGACCCACTTTGATAAATCAAAATCAACACTTGAATAATTTGGCGTGACGTTGAGTGATGGAACGTTCATCTATTTGGAATTGTTGCACTGAACGGTTTGCCGCCCGAAACACGCATCTAATTAGCATGTGGTTTCTACAATAAAGTGGATCAATCTGCGTATTGAGAGTGAAGTTCGATCTCAGTTTTGTAGCGGTGTTAACGGAGTCATACACAATTTCTTTAAAATTTTCTGTTCTGATTTGTGGATTAATTTGATCCCTTAAAATTTTTTAATAAAATAAAAACATTGTTTGCAGAAAACATTTCGTTTTTACTACCAACATTATCTTCTTTTGTCGTTTACTTTTATTTCTTGATATTTTCTGGTATGGATGAAGCTTAACCACAATAATCTATCTCTATATGAAGTATTTGTGGTGTTTAATTTAGTAATGTGCAGATGTGAACGTAGGCCATTACGTGGCTCAATTTTTTTTTTTATAGTTGATGGAGGAGGATGTTTTAAATGTAAACGGATGACAATTTTCTGACTCTTCAAACAATAATTTTGGAGGTCGAGATTTAAAGAAGAAATAAACTAATTTTTTATTTGTTAAAAATTTATTTTTCTTTCTTTTAATATTATATTTGTTGTAGACAAAAAAAATGCAATCCACATTCTTATGAACGCCTTGTTGGAGATGAGATGCAAAACCATACTTGACTTCTACTTCTTTTATATTATCACAACACAGATTATTGGCTCACGTATTTCACTATTTATGAAATGACAGACTCTATTTGAAATCTCAGGCAACGTGATTAGCATTGTAAGTCTTCTTGTCTTTCAATAGAAAATAAAACAAAAGATTACTAGTATAAGAAACACTACAAGAATGTGTACGACCTTCATCGGAAAAACGGAGATTTTCGACGAGTTTTGAAGGAAGATAATCGTTGAAAAATTTAAAGTCGGAAATCAGTGTTCCGATGAATTTTGTCATGAAAAGTGTACCGACGAAATCAACAGAAAACTCTGGTCACCGCTGACCGCACGTTTCCGTCGAATTTCGTTGGAAAATTTTCCGATAAAATTTGACGGAGAGTAATGTAATTGGAATTTTTTTTTTGTGAAATTTAATTTTTTTCTTATGAAATTTGTAGAAAATTTTCGACGTTGCGATGTAATTCACCAAAAAAATTAGCTGGAATTGTTTCTGAGGAGAAAAATCCAATATTTTTCCCAGAAAATTTTTGACGAATTTCTTCAAAAATTTCTAACGAATACGACAGAATTTTGTGACGGAATTAATTTGAATAGGTTTTTTTGAGTCGATTCAATTTTTTGTTCACATTAACACCAACCATATTAACGTTTAATTTGCGGAATTCACTCCTCAAATTAATAACTACAACACTAGGATTCTTTAATAAAGATAAAACTACATAAATGAGTTAAGTTAAACAAAATACAAGTGTTGATATTTGTATAATATCATTAATTCATTGTGGGTGGTGTTATGACTTTTTCTTAAAAGTTTAAGAGTTGATAGGATACATAATATACTGTTATCTATATGATCACCAAACTAACGGAAAAACTAGCAATGTTAACAGTTTTATTTAAATGCTATAATTTTAAAAGTTAAAGGAATTAAAAAGATACAAAATCAATTGAAAAAGACAAAGATAATGTATCTAAGTTGAAGGGTCATTTATGGGTTCTACCCAATTTTCCTTAGAACGTCTGGTTTTGGAAGTATTTGTAACATTCTGGATATTTTCGTCGTAAAATGACGATAAATATGTGTTTTATTGTTAATATATAAAGATATAAGAAAGGTTGATCGAAGGTTGACGCGAAACGATCGACGAAAAATCGGAAAATCTGGAATTAAGGAGAGCGCGCAGTGGACAGCAAAGTACGCGTGGTCGCTGCCACACCGCGTACTTCACTGCCACCCCGCGTACTCAGCTGCTTGCTTGAAAAAAAATATATTTCTCGATCGATCAACCTTAATTTCATTTCCTAAGCTAAAATCTGCAGAGAAAACCAACAGAAAAGGGCTGAAAGCTTCAGGGGTTTGGTGATTTAGCAAGAGAAGGAGATTTAATTTGAGTTTTGGAAGGAAATCAGCAAAGGTAAGAAGATGGAAGTTGATTTATGGTTTATATATGATTTATGATTGAATTATGGTTAGTTTAAGATGAAATTTGATGGCTGGGAATTTAAGAAG
>CANYCX010921403.1:0-17893 GCA_948193385.1 Breynia disticha f. nivosa | reverse complement strand
AAACATACCACACAAGTATCATATCAACTATTTGTCAATATTTAACAATCATATCATAAGTCATTCAATTCGACTTTCAGTTTGATTCATCTAACTCTAGCAATCTCAGCAATTCATTATAGGCCAACTATCATTACTTTGCCTAATTAACATAGATCCAAATCAATTACGAATCAGTTTAGTAAGCGTAAGAACTATTACCTCGAAATCAAGCAAAAATAATAAACTAAACTCCAAATCGAAATCCTCCCACAGTCGTACAGATCCTCCTGTACGAAAATAACCATATACGACATATTAAGTAACCATTCACACATTGATTCTAGCTTTAGAATCATTAGAACATATTTCCAAATCCTAAGTCATAAATTCCATCAAAACCTTTTATAAACCTTAAGTCAACTTAACATCTTCTTTAATTTCTTCTTCATTTCCTAAACCCTTTCTTCCTTTAATCATCTTAACATATATATACATTCAATCCAAGTTTATCAAACTTAAACTCATCATTTCCAGCAGCTATAACATTAGTTATATCCATTTAATCCAGTAAAAACCAACCATAAACCTTAAATTAACTATTTATATACCTTCCTACCATCTTACCTTATCAACTTAGGCAAGAACCAAGCTTAAATTTACTTCACTTGCTCAAAACCCCTTTCTTCTCAGCTTCCTCTGCTCTTCTTTTGCTTTGGTATTAATGATGAGTATATTAAGATTTCTGGGAAAATCTCAATTGCTCGGTTTATATTTTTTTTCAAGCACACAACACACTACACATGGTGGCATGCTGCGTACGCATGGTCGGCACGAGGACGCGTACTCGGCTATCCACTACGCATACTTGGCTAATTCCAGCACTTCTCTGATTTTCTTTAATTTTTTCCTTGTATAGCATATGTCAACCTTTCATGTACCTTCATATATTGATGTTTAAACATTAATTTATCATCATTTAACGACGAAAATATCCAGAATGTTACACAAATCATTATCGATATGAAGAAAAAGGGTGTTTTATCATATGTGCTCAAATGTTGAATGTGTGGATATTAAGCTATATCCATGGAAATATGTTTCTATTTAAACCCACTTATAAGCATGGTCGAGTACCAATAGTGGAAGTCATCCTCAATACATGGAAAATCCCTCTCAATAAAGAATAATGGGTGGAATATTTTTATAAGTTTGATGAAGAAAAATTGGATTGGCGAGTACCGTTGATGATAGATTGCAATGTGATTTATGCATGCGACCATTGTAATTGTGTGCCACTATTAGGTTCTTGGGGAGCTTTTAATTCTACACCAACAATGGTAAGGAGACAAGTTCATACCAAACAATTTATTCCCATAACCCGAGGTTTACAAGCTTTTGAATTTACTCATGGAAAGGATAACACTATTACTAAAACTAGATATGTGGTGTTAGCTTAGAAAAATGTCAAAAGGATAAGTCCAGGAATAAGATAAGTGAGTACTATTGAAATGTATTCCATTTAGCTTAGAGTAAGAAGAAGAGGCTTCAATGTGTTTAATTCTCCATACGAGGAAGGTGAAGGAGAGAATACTGTGGAGGAGATTGAAGTAAGTTTTGAAGATGTGGTAGCTACTCGCACGATGCAAAATGAGAATTTGATAAAAGAAATTGAACATCTGATGATGGCACAATTGAGAGGGGTGAACTGAATGACACTATGATGTATCAGCAATAACAACAAACCATAGTTCCAATAAGTGAGTTCTATCAAATTCCAACACACCTTCAAGAATTAGAAGCAACGAATGCATTCATAATGGCAAAGAATGAAGAATTAAAGTCTAACTATGAAGAGTTTCGAATGGAAAATGAATGGTTAATGAGTGAATGTGATAACACAAGAGCAGAATGTCAGAATATGCAAACATATCTCGATGAAGTCTTAAAGGGACATCAAGAAGTTAATGAACAAGGAAGCAAACTATTTCATAAAGTAGGAAACGTCGCTCGTAGGGAAAAAATAATGGAAGAGGAAGCTGAAGAAATGCAAAGGAAATGTTATAGAAATATCCACAAGAACAAGGATTACTCAACTTTCTAAGAAATGTCCACCGAGAGTTTCATTATACTAAAGGATATTTCATGGAGTAGCTTTTGGAAAGAAAAAAAATAGAAGTGGTACTACTTGGATTTATATATAGCAATTAGCACAATAACCAACATTTCATATACCTAGAGTCATGAACACTTTGTTAGGGTGTTATGAATTTGATTGTATATATTAAGGGCTGGCTTTTTCTAATAATTTAATCTAAAATCTAGCTTATTTTTTTATTATTCTAAAGGTCATGCAAGGATAGCTTCTCGAGTGTTAATTTCTCCAATTAAGCATCCCTGTCATACTTGATCAAAGTATCAAAGGATCGAAAAACAAATCAAAGAGTCATCGAATAGGGTAGAACAAATGGAAAATATTACTGCAGTAGTGCAAGAGATGAAAACTCAAATGGCATATCTCTTTCATCATACTAAGATCGGGAAAATGGCTATAGAAGAATCGCCAATGGATGAAGTTCAATTATAGGATTTACACCAATTAATTTCTCACAACTATGAAATAGTTCGATGTCCAAAAGAGACAACCGAGGATGAAACATCATTCATAGATTTGATTGGCCCGATTCATATCCATCATTTCATAAGTTTTGGTGAAAAAGTAAACGATCCTGTTATAACACAAGAACTAGAAGAAACAAAAAAAAAGGTGTTCAAGAATTGTCTGGGGAAGTTAAAGAAAAACATAAGTTAGAACGCTTGGAAGAAAGATTAAAAGTAATAGGAGGTGTTGATACATACAGAGTAATTAAAACTTTAGATCTTTGCTTAGTCACTCATGTGGTTATCCCATCTAAATTTAAAGTGCCTAAATTTGAGAAATATGATGCAAAAGGATGTCCTTCTACAAATTTGGCAATGTATGTTAGAAAAATGACTGCTTATACTCATGACGACAAGCCATTAATACATTTCTTCGAAGACAGTTCGACAAAAAATGCTACGCTATGGTATGTGAAGTTGGATAGATGTAAAATTTAGATTTAGAAAGATTTGGCTAGGGCTTTTCTTAACTATTATAAGTACCTTATGGAAATGGCCCGTAGCAGGATTGATTTACAAAAAATGGAAAATAAAAACAATGAAACCTTTAAGGAATATGGTGGCAGGATCTTGCTACTCAAGTTCAACCCCCTCTTTAGGAAAATGAATTGGAGACTCTTTTTATTAGTACTCTCAAAGCCCCATTGTGACACCCAAATTTGACTACCATTCAATGTATTATACGCTTATTTCTTGAATGGTATCCAAACTTGGAAATCAATTATTTTAGGAAACCAATAATTTAAAGGTAAAAGAGTAAAAAAAACGTTTAACAGAGTACGTTATATTTGTCATTTCATCATTCTTCAGTTATCTTAAGACAAGAAAACATACAAGTTTGAAAGGAATACGAAACAGCTCAACAAAATGCATGTTACAAACTCATATAGATTTTCCAAGAAAAGGAATTAATTTAGAAGCCTCACATGTTATTATAACCCATCAAAAATAATTATACATGCATTAAAATTGTTCAGTATATATAAATATGACACTAGTTTTAACTTCTCCTTAGTTCACGACCCACCTTGGTTCTTCGGTCCTTAAGGTAGCAGGTTCGCGATCGCACCTTCATTATGTCCCTCTAATCTCTGTCGACACGACAGGTATAAAACACCGTGAGTTATGAAACTCAGGAAGTAACACTGCCGAAATGGCAAACTTCCCTAACTATTTGATAGTTTCCATTTCAACTTACGAACCACACAATATTACAAAAATTTCACATATTAATGTATATGAATCAAATCATTATATGAACTTAGAGAAAAATTTTACACATCATATCCACAAGTCTTTACTCTTAATCTATTGAGTTTCATACACAACTTTCATTAATTTGTCAAAAGATCAGCTCACTACACGTGGTGGTAAGTAACTACACGTGATGGTAGGTGACTACGCGTAGTCGCTACCACAACGCGTAATTTGAGTTCAAATAGACGTGCAGTGGTGGTTACGACGTGTGGTCACAACAACCACGCATTCTTAGCCATAAGCACGCGTAGTGAGCTGACCTGCTGGAAGAAAACCAAGTTCCACACTCACAATACTCAACCATTCAACCATCTACCACGTTGTTATCACATATATTCATTTCAATCTCAACATATCACAAATAACCATTCACATCTCAACCCATAACACACAAGCAAGTTTTAACCATATTCTCTAATTCATTCTCAATCAACTAAATTTCAACCAAATAATATAAGTAACTATAAGCACAAAACCCAGTAGCCACAATCACTCAACAATTCAACAATCAATAACACACCTGAGTTCGTATAACTACTAGTAAACACTGGACATTTCAAATTCAACTCCCATTAAGATTAACATACCCAAGTCATTAGGTATTTTTAAATCTCGAAATGTTAAAACATACGAAGGCAACACTTTCATCCGTGATCAATCATCATTTTCACAACTATACCATAACTATATATGTAGCATTGACAACCCAATTCACCGTCTTAATATCTTATAACCAATCAATACCATATATTTATTTTTAATCCAACAGTTTTATACCAGTACTTATCTATCATAAGCACATAAATCTGGATCATTTCAATTCTCATGATTCACACTAGACTACACACAAACTCGGCACCATCAAGTCATAACCACATATGCACAAACATATCATAAGTTCATAAAGACATATCATATGCGAATGATAAATGCAAATGCATGTCATATAATGCCTTTCTAAGCATGATGACACATAATCCCATTTAGTTTTAAATTTACTCCCTTACTTGGCCATTAAATTGATGTTTTCAAATAGGCCTTTTGGCCGGGAGTATGTGGTTATATAATTGGATCCATATTTATGCCCTTACTTGGCCTAAATTTTGCCCGGTTTTTTCCTCACACATTCATATACACGTGTGTGTACTGAATAATTAACCACTGTGCCCGGTGTAGTATTTGTTATATACTACCCAAAATATTTACGTAGAAGTCTATAAGACCCCTAACCCATCTCTTGTGTGCTTGGGAATTCCTCATCTCAACCTAGGTAGGTTTCTGATATAGCATCAAAGGTCGTGATTCGACGTGTGATATACCATTTAATGCCTTTCTTTGGCCATAAACACTCCTTCGTTATGCTCACTAAGAGCCTTTATCATTTTATTTACATTGCTCATTAAGAACTAGAAATCATGCATGAATCATATACAAGCCAATCATACATTTACAAGCCAATCATGTTGTATTTCAGAATGAATGATCAATACATTCATATATCTCATCATCAATCTCATACGCATGCTCATTCAATCAAGTTAAATAAGCAATTACATGCTTACGATATCAATGAGATATCAACAAGATATCAACAAACCATCAACTGTTTAGCAATGAGCATACTATCACATTTGAAGTGTGAAATCAATTGATAAGGTATATGTATAATCATACAGAAATCACCTAAATCAATATTAATCTCATATTCATAAACCACATTTTTATATTAATATCCATCATATACCATTTCAATTCCATAACCATACAAAATCATTCAAGTTCACACAAGTGCATATAAGCACACACATGTTATTGATCACAGTCCAAATTTAGGACCCACTCATAATTAATCAAATCATGGAAACATAAACTTATAATCTGACTTTATTACTTCATCTCATTATATCTTTTTATTATTCGTAAGCTAATACAGCACATTAGTTTCCATAAAATCAACTAAACATTTATTTGCAATCAAATATATAATATCACCAAACATGCATCTTTCAAGCAATCCACATATTCATATGAAACAATATAATTAACACTCATTAACAACCAAACAAGCGTTAACAAAATATCATTATATTTGACATAACCAATCAGCACAACTTACTCATGATCACATCACGTCTAACCATCCCAATCATAACATAGACATTTAATTTCTCACATTAATTCAACATACTCACACCATAAGCAACACACATTCAATAAGACATACAGAATAAGGAGGTTGCGCTCGTGTTACTTACCTAGCAAAACACTCGGCGGTTCAGTTGTACTTCTTCCGCGCCGCGATTCAAATTCCCTATTAGTCATATTATAAATTCTCATCAATCACTCATTCATGTAATGCATAATCAAGGAATGGTAAAATGGTTTACAATTACTCATTGGTTTTAGTTATTCTTCCTCCCTTTACTCAACCCTTTTCCACAAACCTTCTTATTAACTATCAAACCAACTACCACATTGAATTGCCCATACACCCACCACCATTAATGCTTTAATCAAATTTGTTTAGGTGTATTTAGATAGAAATCATCCTCCAAACACTCCCATTTCACCTAATTCAAAATTCCCTCTTTCAAACATAACCAATTTACCCAACCAAGCTTCAATCTCATACATACGGTATTAACCAATCAATCCAACACTTAAAACACTATGAATAGGCTGCAAAGAATCTTACCCAAACGATGAAACATCAAAATTTCTCCTTTGTATGAAAAACCCAACTCATCACTATTCATATATCCATGTTCTTCAGCAATTTCAGGTACCTAAAACATGTTTTTAACATCAAACACAAATGGAAATGGATAGTAGAGGATTAGAACTTTCCAACAAGCCTTTTTTTACTCAAATTGGAGCTCAATCGAAAGAGTTATGACATTTAGAATTTAAGTTTCTAAAGAAAAATGGGAAATTAAGAAGAGGAGGAAGAACTCACTTTGATTCAACTTAAAATTGAAGTTAGGAACCTTCTTGCATTAGATTGATGGTTTGGTTTTTTATGAGGATTGATGGTGAATAGAAGTCAAAGAAGAAGAAAAAGAATGGTAGGGAGAGGAGAAGGGATGTCGTTGGTGTGGGAAGAAATAAGGAAGATGGTTTGGTTTTTAGATTTATTTAGTAGGATTGGGTCCATTCTACTTCATAATCTATTTTTAACTCGACCTATATTAAATTCCAAATTTCGAAATTCTCAAAACTTACAATCCTTCTCAATTTTTCTTAATCTCCCTTATCATAAATCTCCACTATTTCCTCCAATTACTTAAGTAAATTGCGAAAAAATTTCTCGTATTTTCTTTGTATTTTATTTAATATTTTAATTAAATATGAAATTTTAGGGCGTTACAAGTCTACCCCCTTAAGAAAATTTCGTCCTCGAAATTTAAATCGGACATAACCCCGTAATCAATGAGTATAACGGTTGCACGTCTCCTCTTCAACTTCCCTAATGGCATCTTTCAAGGGATGAAAACTCCATCTGACCTTGGCCATTGGAATCTCCTTGTTCGATACTTCATATATTTATATATCGTTTCCACCCTCCTACTTAACAATGCTAAGGTTGTCACTATCCCTCGACACTCACAAGTGCATTTGAGCACCAATACAATTCAATATCCACAATTGTACCTGAGACTACGCTCATGAGGTTTCCATTTAAGGGTATTTCTTCACACCCACTCCATACTATGTGCCTAACATTTAGCCTTTCTTATCACAATTTATAGCACCAATGTATATCGAAAGTTTCTATCTCTCTCAAACTATCTAAATTTAATGCCCTCTAAGCTCATTCTCCTTTAACTTTCATAATATATCTATGCTCGCGACCTCTCATTTGTCATGTAGTACCATCCCTAAAGTAGGTAAACAAGACAATGATTTGCGTATGCATGAGAAGAAATGCAAGAATGTAAAATTTTCACTAGAATTGCAATCAATGTCCTACCTTTGGGTCAAGAAAAATGCGTAGGAAGTCAAAGAATCCCCTCCTCATACAATTTACAACCTTGGCACGACCTTAAGAGTAAGGATGAGCGATAGAAACCTCAATAATCACAGTCTCCAACTAAATCATTTATCTATATCTTAACATTGTCTCCCATTTTCATCAACAAATAATATTGCTAATCTCTTCCGTTTATATGTCTAAACACGAAAACTCATCAAAACCCACTTCTCATAGAAGTTTTCATCGACAATTCGTGGAATGGACCCTAGACCATAATCATATCCTCACATAACACATGTTTACTAGGATGAAATGAATATAAGCATGAGGGAGAACACTCATACTTCCCGAAAATATCGCAATATTACTATCAAATCACATAGGGCACACAGGCCATACCAACATAATTTCACACACATTCTCAAATTATCAAGACATATCCCACACATCATACTCATAACCAAATAACATGTATAAAATATATATATATATATATGCATCCATATTAGAACATTTCCTTAACTTATAAAGCTTTTCGTCAAGATTTTCTTCAAGGTTTATGAACATCAACACTAGGAAGTGTAAATAAGGAACAATCACTAACGAACACTCATTCAGCGTTTCTAAATTCATCGTTTTTGTCATTTTTAATTTCATACAATTGCATACTTATGCGTGTGGAATACTAATAAATTTACATCTCATAGCTCAACATAGGACAAGTTCATCATTCATGCATGGATCATAACTCATCACATTTCATTTTCATCATTTTCATCACATGTATGTTAAATAGTGTCATCTTTACACATTCTTTACTTTGCCTTTAAGGTTTGGTCTTTACATAAACATTGACCCTTGTCTTTCTTTCATTTTCTCAATTCCATTTTGGGTGCCTACTGGAATCCCAGTCAAGGTCTTATCCTTTTTATTCATGGATTCCCGCTGGAAGTACCCAAATCAATATTGGTATCACCCAGCCAAGGTCTTACTCCCCCATTTTAACATTTATGTTCTTTCATTTCATTTTCATAAGTGTTAAAGCACATGACTCATGAATGATAAATCTCAATACATTATGCACTCCTCTCACTTTATCAATTCAATTTAAATAAGACGTCATGCATTAACCAAATCATATGGCCTCTTCCTATACGACATGTGACAACCATAACATACACATCTTAACCACCTATAGAGGTAAAATCACATATATACAAATTTCATTTATTTTCACTGCCACATGTCATAAGAAGCCTTTCATCAACACGACACTCAACTGGTGTCCATATTTCCAATATCACCCATACAATACAAACATTTCCACAAATTAAGTTCACACATACGAACATAACTAAGTGAATACAAAATATAACAACATATGTCATCAATATACATGTCAAGTTTTCACACTTTAACTTTAATTATACCAAAGGGCTATAACAACCATTTAAGCACACCACAAGTAGAACGTGCTAAGACTTACATCTCATCACATAATAGAAGTTATCCTTAATCCCAGCACTAAGGAAACACATTATCATTCAATTTTTTTCAATATGATTCAAACAGTGACACACAATACATAAATCACCAACCATTATCGTCTCATCAACCACACAACTTACTGTCTATAATAACAATACCAATTTGTGTGTCCATATTTTATTTATTTTGCTCCTACCTCTTTAACCAACTAGGTGCATTTCCTTGCACTGACTCCTAAGAACCAGCAGCCTTATGTGCACTATCACCATGCCTCTCTTTCATGAATATAATTTAATTTGATAATTCATGAACAATTAATTCATATAATTCCCACATTTGACATGCATGCACAATAAATGAAAACATGTTCTTTCATTTAACACACAATGCAGTATCCAAGACCCATAACCTAAGGATCCGAGGGTTTAACAAACCAACGCTCTGATACCACTAAATGTAACCCCCAATTTTGACTACCATCCAATCTTAAATACGTTCATTTCTCGGATGGTACCCGAACTTGGAAATCAATTATTTTTGGAAACTAATACTTTAAATGTACAAGGGTAAAAAAAATTTGGCTGTGTACGTTTGATTTGTCATTTCATCATTCTTCAGTTATCTTAAAACAATAACACATAAAACATTGAAAGAAATACGAAACAGCTGAACAAAATGCATGTTACAATCACAGATAGATTTTCCAAGAAAAGGATTTCCTTTAAAAAAACTTTACCTGCTATTATAACCCATAAAAATAATTATACATGCATTAGAAATGTTCAATACATATAAATATGACACTAGTTTTAACTTCTCCTTAGTGCCCGACCCACCTTGGTTCTTCGGTCCTTCCGATAGCAGGTTCGCGATCGCACCTTCGTTGTGTCCCTCTAATCTCTGCCGACACGACAGGTATAAAACACCGTGAGTTGTGAAACTCAGTAAGTAACACTACGAAAATGGACAACTTCCCTTACTACTTGACAGTTTCCATTTCAACTTACGAACCACACAATATTACAAAAACTTCACATATTAATGTCTATGAATCAAATCATTACATGAACATGGCCAACTATTTTACACATCGTATCCACAAGTCTTTACTCTTAACCCATTGAGTTTCATACACAACATTCATTAATTTATCAAAAGATCAGCTCACTACACGTGGTGGTAAGTAACTACGCGTGGTGGTAGGTGACTACGCGTAGTCGCTACCACAACATGTAATTTGAGTGTAAATAGACGCACTGTGGTGGTTACGTACGTGTTGTCACAGCAACCACACATTCTTAGCCACAAGCACGCATAGTTCGCTGACCTGCTGGAAGAAAACCAAGTTCCACACTCACAATATTTAACCATTCAATCATCTAACACATTGTTATCACATATATTCATTTCAATCTCAACCCATATCACAAATAACCGTTCACAACTCAACCCACAACACACAAGCAAGTCTTAACCATATTCTCAAATTCATGCTCAATCAACTAAATTTCAACCAAAACAACATAAGTAACTATAAGCAAAAAACCCAGTAGCCATAATCACTCACCAATTCAATAATCAATAACACACCTGAGTTCGTATAACTATTAGTAAACACTGGACATTTCAAATTCAACTCCCATTAAGATTAACATACCCAAGTCATTAGGTATTTTTAAATCTCAAAATGTTAAAACATTCCAAGGCATATTCATACGCACATCTATGTACTGAAAAATTAAACATTGTGCCCAGTGTAGCATTTGTTATATACTACCCGAAATACTTATTTTGAAGTCTATAAGACCCCCCACCCATCTCCTGTGTGATTGGGAATTCCCTATCTCACCCAGGTAGGCTGTTGATATATCCTCAAAGGCCGTCATTTGACGTATGATATACCCTTTAATGCCCTTATTTGGCCATAACCACTCCCTCATTATGCTCACTAAGATCCTTTATCATTTTATTTACATTGCTCACTAAGAACTCCAAATCATACATGCATCATATGCGTGCCCAATATATGACACTAAGTCATGCATTTATAAGCCAATCATGTTATATTTCACAGTGAATGATCAATACATTCATATATCTCATCATCAATCTCATATGCATGCTCAGTCAATCAAGTTAAATAAACAATTACATGCTTATGATATCAATGTGATACCAACAGGATATCAACAAACCCTCAACTATTTACCAATGAGCATACTATCACCTTTCAAGTGTGAAATCAATTCATAAGGTATATGCATAAGCAAACAGAAATCACCTAAATCAATATTAATCTTATATTCATAAACCACATTTATATATTAATATCCATCATATACCATTTCAATTCCATAACCATACAAAATCATTCAAGTTCACACAAGTGGATATAAGCACACACATGTTATTGAGCACAGTCCAAATTTAGGACCCACTCATAATTCACCAAATCATGTAAACATAAACTTATAATCAGACTTTATCACCTCATCTCATTATATCTTTTCTTATTCATAAGCTAATAAAGCACATTAGTTTCCATAACATCAACTAAACATTTATTTGCAATCAAATCTATCAGATCACCAAACATGCATCTTTCAAGCAATCCACATATTCATACGAAACAATATAGTTCACACTCATTAACAACCAAACAAGCATTAACAAAATATCATTATATTCGACATAACCAATCATGATCACATCACGTCAAACCATCCCAATCATAACATACACATTTAATTTCTCATATTAATTCAACATACTCACACCATAAGAAACACACATTCAATAAGACATATAGAATAAGAAAGTTGCGCTCGTGTTACTTACCTCGCAAAACACTCAGCGGTTCGATTGTACTTCTTCTGCACCGCGATCTAAATTCCCTACTAGTCATATTACAAATTCTCATCAATCACTCATTCATGTAATGCCTAATCAAGGCATGGTAAAAAGGTTTATAATTACTCATTGGTTTTAGTTATTCTTCCTCCCTTTACTCAACCCTTTTCCATAAACCTTCTTATTAACTATCAAACCAACTACCACATTGAATTGCCCATACACCCATCACCATTAATGCTTTAATGAAATTTGTTTAGGTGTATTTAGATAGAAATCATCCTCCAAACATTCCCATTTCACCTAATTCAAAATTCCCTCTTTCAAACCTAACCAATTTACCCAACCAAGCTTCAATCTCATACAGACGGTATTAACCAATCAATCCAATGCTTAAACACCTAAACAAATTTGATTAAAGCATGGTAGGGAGAGGAGAAGGGAAGGGTTATGTCGTTGGTGTGGGAAGAAATATGGAAGATGGTTTGGTTTTTAGATTTATTTAGTAGGCTTGGGTCTACTCTACTTCGTAATCTATTTTTAACTCGACCCACATTAAATTCCAAATTTTGAAATTCTCAAAATTTACAATCCTTCTCCATTTTTGTTAATCTCCCTTGTCATAAATCTCAAATATTTCCTCCAATTCCTTACTTAGATAAATTGCAAAAAATTTTCTCGTATTTTCTTTGTATTTTATTTAATATTTTAATTAAAAATCTCAACGAATGTGCCATTAATGACTGACTCTACAACATATAATCATCATGCGTGACTAAGTATGAACATATAACTTAAACATCATTCTCAAATCATTACATACAAACATATAATACCATTGCATTAACATACAAAATCACAAACTAATCACATCACAAATTCATCAAAAATCAAGGTACTATGTTCAAAAGTCGTCAATATCGCCATATCAAAACACCAAACATTCTAAATTCAACATATCATCACTTCAAAACATCTTAACGCATCATTTTAACATCAATGA
The DNA here is from genome assembly GCA_948193385.1 of Breynia disticha f. nivosa. NCBI lineage: Eukaryota > Viridiplantae > Streptophyta > Magnoliopsida > Malpighiales > Phyllanthaceae > Breynia > Breynia disticha. The sequence goes on along the minus strand of CANYCX010921403.1, from coordinate 4,682 downwards.
CCTTCAATTAACATTAAATTGAGAAAATCAAACAAATTATTGTAAATCAATTAAGTATAAATTATTAACATTATAATCATAACACAATATTAAAATTCAACATATGAACATCAAATCAATTTTTATCTCATTTAGACTAAACATTCCTAATCTAAATCTTATAGAGTCGTAATTCATTTTGTCTAAAGGTTTAGTGAAAAAATCCACTAATTGATCATTTTTTTTAATGAATTCTAAGCTTATATTATTCTTTTGCGCATGGTATCTTAAGAAGTGATGTCTTATTTCTATATGTTTTGCTCTACTATGCATTATTTTATTTTTACTACTATTAATAGCACTAATGTTATCATACATTATGGGAATCTTTCTAACTATTATACCAAAATCTTCTAATTGGTATTTAATCCACCATGCTTGTGCACAAGCACTCCCCACACCTAAAATTTCGATTAAGCTGTGGATATAACTACACTAGTTTGTTCTTACTACCGCATGAGATTAGGCAAGATACTATGAAATGGCAAGATCGACTAGTACTTTTCCTATCCAACTTACATCCACAATGGTCTGCATTATGGTAGGATATAAGATTGAAATCTCAGCAAAAAAGATACCAAAGTCCTAAACGTTGGAGTTTCTACATGTTTATTAAATAATGGCTGTAGAAATAACAAGAAAAACACATAGCAATACAACCAAGATCTTACTAAAAATTGTGATTAACAACATGCATTCCCTAAAGATTAAAACTAGTTCATAAAATTACAAGCTTCAATGAAAAGAAAGACGTGTACCTTCTTCTTGGATATGTCGTGTATGTAAATAATATAACTACAGTTTCAAAATGCTCTGAAACTACCTTCAAGACACCTTTGAATGAGTCCTAGTTCATCCCCTCTACAAAACTAACTCGCGAGTTAAGAGAATACGTGTAATAACACGAAGGGATTTACAATACACCTCAGTTTTTGTCAATCCGATGAATGAATGATGATCCTGAATGCACCAGGATGGATAGATGGTACAATCAGCCCCTAAATCTCTTATTCCCTATAAAAGAATAAAAAATAATCAAAATGTTTGATTCTTGATGGAGGGTTACAACCAAGAACAAAAGAGAGGTGGAGAGAGACATAATAAGGTTTTAAAAGAAGACTTTATCATCTTTTAAACACATGATCGTATGGCCTATTGAATAAGACTAAAATTGTATTTGAAATCAAAATAAATCCATCTTTATCCTCCCTTACTGTTTTCTAAAAATGTGGAGGAGGCTGGATAAAAGAATTTAATTTTATCTTTATCGTACTTATCTTCATAGAAAAGAAGATAAATGCTTATCTACTTCCACATTTTTCTCTCACCTTGTCCTAAATTAACACAAGTCTTATTGTAAAGTCCTCGAATTTAACCCCTCAAAAATATGTTGAAATTAATGAAAAACAATGCTAAGGGAAGTAAGAATCATAATGGAGTCGAGGCAAAGCGAGACGGGGGTTAAATGAAATGAAGAAAGTGAAAGATTTCTGTCACCATAGGAATAACGTACGTTATTCCTCAGAATATTGTATGTTATTCTTGAAAACTCTCCAAAATAACGTGGGTTAGTAAACGTACATTATTCTGGACAAACCTACGTTATCAGGGTGTCTGGACGCGTCATTAAAAGGTACAAAACACCCTAAATCGAGCCACATAATAGCCCCAACACTCTCAAAACTCTCCACAACTCTCAAAAACCTTCCTAAGATTCCCCAAACACCAAACCTTCTAATTTCAATGTAGATTTCCACAACAAAACACAGAAGCACTCCTATTAAATTTTCCTCTAAACTAGGGTTTGGGGTAAACTTGGACAAAGGTAAAATCTCTAAACCTTGGATGAAATCTGTGAGAGATAAAGCAAAATTGGTAGGGTTTAGATGGTTTTTTATGGTAGTTTCTATGTTTGTAAACATAAAACATAAAATCGTTACATTTAGGGAGGATTGAGGATTTTAAGGTTCCTGAGGAAATTAGGGATGTTGTGTAATTAGAGATGCCAATAAGGAAATTAGTGTCGTGTAGGATGAACTTCATAAAGGGTAAACAGAATCATAACAGAGGGAACAATCGAATTAGGATTTGGGTTAGACAAAAGAAGAAATTGAGGACTAGAAGGAATTAGGACTTGGATGAGGTAAATTTGTTCAAAACTCTTACATGTGAGTGTTTTCTAACAAATATTGTAGGGATCAAATCTTATAAAGGAACTGAAGCTACCGTCGGATGGACTCGCCTAGATTAGAGGTAAGTGTATACCTCGTCACTTACTTATCCATATCTAGTCTCTTAGATGGTTAACTATGTTGGATTGAGTGCATAAATTAAAATATAATCATGAATTAGAAGTCATGTGCTATGTGTGAAGGAGTGATTGTGTTGTGTATCGTGTTATAATGCATTAATGTGCTTGATTGATGTAATGATGATGGTCGCATGGTATGAATGTGTTCTGCTTTATGTTAGCATGCTAAGAATGATTTTTTGATGTTTTTAGTGAGTTTGATGAATGATGATCATTGGGAATTAGATTGTATAAGAGTTAAAATGATTATGCGCATGTTATTTTGTTAACTCGGTTGAATGGAAAGGAATTTGATGATACCTTGTGTTATATGACATGATAAGTGATTGGATGTGAATTACTATAGCTTGTATGACATTAAAATGTTCAATTTGGATGTGTTGGGTCTTGAATACATGAAATGAATGTGGTTTCCTTGATTTTATTATGGTATGAAGGAGTGGAAGAACTGAATGCAGTGTATGTTTGGTAATGTGGTTCAATGATGGACTGGACATGAATTTGATAATTGAGTAATCTTGTATACATGAGTGTATATATAAATACATAAATGACGAGAAAAATGATCATAAAATTTGATGATGGGCATGGTATTGTGTTATGCTTGTGTTGATGGAGATGGCATCGCTTGAGGTTATGAGCATGTGACTATATGTGCATGTATGATTTTCATGGTGTTCATGCCTGTTGAATTACGAAGTGAAAACTTGAAGAGAAAACTATACCGAGCGAAATCTTGAAGAGAAAACTATACCATGTGAAATCTCGAATAGAAAACTATACCGAGCAAAAGCTCGACGAGAAAACTACCGAGCAAAACCTCAAAGAGAGATCTACCGAGAAAAAACACGAAGAGAAAACTATACTGAGCAAAAACTCGAAGAGAAAACTACTGAGCGATAACTAGAAGAGAAAACTACTGGGAAAAAGTGATGAGATTGTGTTGTGTGATTTGCATTAGCATTTCACGATGCATATAAATTGATGTTGATCATGCATATGATACTGCATTGTGTGATTTGTGAAGTGAGGATTATGATTAAGGAAGATCAATGTGGCATGGCATGAACATGATGCATATGCATTTAGCATATTGGTATTATTCATGTGGATGGTTAATAGACATTAAATGCATTTCGTTTATGCGTGGTATGTGCTTTCTGGTTTGAAAATGTGAAATGCTAATTGGGTGAGAGTTATGCTTGCATGTTAGTTGTCGATAATGTGTATGAATGACTGTTGACTGTATGATCAGCATAGTGAAGGTGAATAAGTACCTATGTCCATGATAATGGAATGTGTTGGTTATATGTGTGAGACGATGGTATGTGGTATATGAATGTTAGTTATATGTTTTAAATGAACTGTATGAGAATGTACAATGAACTATGCATATGTGTGTGTGATCGTAGCTTGTGGTATGAAATTGTGACATCCTAAAAATATGGTAAAAAAATAAATAAATAAATAAAATACAGTAAAAATACGTATAAATACGTATAAAATTTTCGCGATATGAAAATAAGAAATTGTTAAGAATTAAATGAAGGAGAGTTTATCATAATTATATTTAGGTTATGCTTTCCGAGAATTTTGAAATCGTAAAATTATTTGAAATCGGGTATAAATAAATTAGGAAGCGAAATGGACCTGATACGACTGAGAGGTCAAATCATTACCTTCCTAAATCGATTTCCCCGAGAAAGTTAACTCATTCCACCATCTTTTCCTTTTTCCTTTCTTTCTTTTCTTTCTTTCCTTTCTTCTTCTTTCCTCTCCAAACGTTTCCTCTTCCTTCATTTCCAATCCATTTTCAAGCTCAAATCCATCAAATCTTGGTTAACACTTGGAGCTAAGAGGTTAAGGAACCATCAAGGAGCTTTTATTTGGTAAGTTTTCTTGAATTTGGGTTAAAATCCCGTATGAAATTTGAGTCAAACTTTGGAAGGTTGTAAAACCTTCATTTTAGCTCCAAATGATGTAAAAATTGGTTCTTTGGGTAGCCTAGTATGTATACTAAGTGTTGGTAGCAAGATTTGACAGTAAATCATAGCTTAAGTTCATGAAAATGGTGATTTTTGGAGGGATGTACAAAAATCCGAAAATGATAAATGTTGACAATTGGTTTATTGTTAAGTATAGTATTTGGAGGAGGTTTAATTAAGTTTAAATGGTTATAAAATATGGTTTATTTAACCATAATCTGAAAGTAGTTAGTGAAGGGAAGAGGAAAAACCTTAAAAATACTTTGGAAATTAATATATAAAAATAAATAATAGAGGAAAAGAGAAAAGATGTAAAAATAAAATTAAAACTTAATTTGGTTATTTGG
>CANYCX010921402.1:0-11303 GCA_948193385.1 Breynia disticha f. nivosa | reverse complement strand
TTACATAATTTATAAACACAGGTCCAGTTCAGTTTTAAGAGAGATATCGTACCAAAATCAAAAGTCTCAAGTGACTATGTCATTGTAGTCATGAATGGGGACCAAAGCACTCCACATAAATGGGTCGTTTGTATTTTCAATCGTAGAAAATGTTACGAATATTTGTTCTTTTTTGTTTATGTCTGTTCAAGTTTTGAAAATATAAAAATGTTCGATTTTGAGTTTTTGTTAAAAATACGAGGAGGTTATCAAAACGACGTAGTTTAAGTTAAACGAAACCCTCTCTTGTTCTCCTCGTCCCTCGCTCTACTTCATTCAAGTTAGTCTTCCAGCAAGAGTTAATCGATTTGCAGGACTTAATTTCGTTCACTCTCTTTATATTTTGTATGTTTGAATTTGACTGAGAGGAAATAAGAAAAAGTTTGTAATTTTTAATTTTAAGCTAATTTTTACTTTGTGTTTGCAGTTGAGAAATGGCCTCAGTGGCACCCTCATCGTCGCTAAAAAGACGGGACATTTCCGTCACAAGAGAAGGAGATCAACTCATTATAATTCCATTAGGAGCTGGAAATGAAGTGGGTCGCTCTTGCGTTTATATGTCGTTCAAAGGAAAGACTATTTTGGTACTCGTTTATACCCTTCTGCTTTCAATTGTTTTTCTTGTGATTAATTTACTGTGAACTTGTGTTTATGCACAGTGTTATTAGTTTTCTGATCAATAGTGTTTTATTGTGTTTGATTTGTTGTGTATATTGTTTGTGTAGTTTGATTGCGGGATTCATCCTGCGTACTCTGGCATGTCTGCATTGCCTTATTTCGATGAGATTGATCCTTCTACCATTGACGTACTTCTTATTACCCAGTATGTGTTTCTTCCTCAGTTTTTGATAAATGTAGTTGTGTTGTAGTTGGTTGCATTGAGGTTTTATCATGTTATGTTGTGATGTTTTTTGAAATTTTGTCTGGTTTGGATATGCCAGTAAAGAGGAATAGATGTGTTATTTGATAACTTGGAGTTTCAGCTTGTTTTTAATTGTTGCTTTGTTTCACGGTTTCCTTGATCGGTATTGTAGGTTTTACCTATGTTGTAGCATATTTATGTTGGGTTGGATGGTTGTTTCACAATCGGTGCTTTTTGCTTGCAGCTTTCACTTGGATCATGCTGCATCGTTGCCATACTTTCTGGAGAAGGTCCTATTTCAGAATGTCTTTGTGACAAATTATGTGATGTAATTTGTCCCTATCAAACTAATAGTTTTAACTTTGAATAATTGCAGACCACTTTCAGAGGCAGAGTTTTTATGACTCATGCAACAAAGGCTATCTACAAGTTGCTTTTGACAGATTATATCAAAGTGAGCAAGGTTTCAATTGAGGATATGCTTTTCGATGAGCAAGATATCAATCGCTCCATGGATAAAATTGAGGTGTGTATTTTTCCAATTGGTTCTCTCCGGTGTTTATCCATCTTGTGGATTACATACTCAATTTTTTTGGCCATAAGTCCAGCTTTGCTATTATTTGAAGCGATGCCTAGATTGCAGAAACAATTCATTTCTATATCATGTAGCTCAGTTTGACATTGCAGTCCTTGATTGAACATTGTTGCAAGATTATATTTTGTTTCTTATCACTAAATTTGCTGACTTGTATCAATGAGGACTATGCATAAGGACCTCTATGGTAGAAATTTCATCCCAAGTGTGGTTCGATTATGAGTTTTGATGTGTCTCTGGGGGATTCAATTCGAAGCTCTAAACATATATCAGTTTTCTGGTCTTGACTGCTGTTAAGATGCCCCCGTATAGACCTCAGGAAAGCCTTCAAAGCATTATTATGTCTCCCTCCGTCCGACAATATATGTCGTTTTAGAAAAGTATGTTTGTCCCATACTATATGTCGTTTTACACTTCCAATGTAAAATTTAATATTGTTTCCAATCCTCATTAGTGTTATATTTCCAATACAAATTTAATTTAATGGTTCTTTTTATGTACTAAAGTCAAAGGGTATAATAGTCAATTAAACACCAACTTGACATATTAAATGTATTCTTAATCCGTGTGCCAAAACCTTAAACGACATCTATTGTGGGGCGGAGAGAGTACTAATTTGATGAGTTCGAAATCTCAACTTTCATCACCTTAAGCTCATCTATGATCTTACCACACCCATTAGCTTTCAAGACCATACTAAAGCCCCTAATTTTTTTTGATAGCTGATAGGTTAGTTTGCATAACTTTCTTAATTAAAAAGGCATGTCTGCATAAACTTTTTTTTTTTGCTATTTTTTGTTTCAGAAATTTCTTATTTGAAGGATTGCTTATGACTTGCCTTTTGGTGTGTTGAACAACTTGAGAAATTTGTGATGAGTCTGTCTTGGCAAGTTTAGGCTGAGTGGTTTTGGGAGATGCCATTTATATTTTGTTTGCAAACCCAAGTTTGTGTTTGGAATGGTGCATGGTACTCTGGGCCTATAGGATTCTCTCAATTGAGCTATGTTTTGATGATTTGGTTTTGGTTCATTGGACTTCCTGACAACTTTGTAACCTCAAGCCCTGGCCTACTATGCTATGGGCTTCAAGAATAGGACATTACGTAATCTAAACTTATTAACATTTCGTATCTAATGAATATTACTTTCCCTGTAATTCTTGTATCATTTTGATTTATCTGATGCAATTCTTCTTAGTGTTAAGAGTCGTACATTAATATCTGATGTTTGACCCGCTGCAGACGAATGTAGCTAGAAAGTGTTTGTCTACATTTAAATAATGATCATATGTCTCCATGTTAAAATTTGCACACCTACTCTTCAGTTTATCATTATATCATGCCTTCAGACTTCAAATCTGATTTTGTCAATATCTTAGCTTCCTATCCGTGTCTCTTTTTATTGCTTTGGTATAACTTTCCTCTGCATTTGTTGTGGTTTAATTTTTTTTTGGTTTGTTAATGGATGCTATAATTCCAGGTTGTTGACTTTCATCAAACGTTAGAAGTGAATGGCATCAAATTTTGGTGCTATACTGCCGGACATGTACTCGGTGCTGCAATGTTCATGGTTGACATTGCTGGTGTTCGTGTTCTCTATACTGGAGACTATTCACGTGAAGAAGATCGACATCTCCGTGCTGCTGAGATGCCACAGTTCTCTCCTGACATATGTATAATAGAATCAACTTATGGTGTCCAACTCCATCAACCTCGGCACATTCGAGAGAAGAGATTCACTGATGTTATTCACTCGACAGTTTCTCAAGGAGGTCGTGTCTTAATACCAGCTTTTGCCCTTGGTCGTGCCCAAGAACTTCTATTGATCCTTGATGAGTTTTGGTCCAACCATCCTGAGCTTCATAATATTCCAATATATTATGCATCTCCGCTTGCAAAAAAGTGTATGACTGTTTATCAGACATACATCCTTTCCATGAATGAGAGAATTCGCAACCAGTTTGCAAACTCAAACCCCTTTAAGTTTAAGCACATATCACCTCTGAATAGCATTGAGGATTTTAATGATGTGGGTCCATCAGTGGTTATGGCAAGTCCTGGTGGATTGCAAAGTGGGTTGTCAAGGCAGTTGTTTGATATGTGGTGCTCTGACAAGAAAAATGCTTGTGTTATACCTGGATATGTTGTTGAAGGGACCCCGGCAAAAACCATCATCAATGAACCAAAGGAGGTAACACTCATGAACGGACTTATGGCTCCTCTAAACATGCAAGTGCACTACATTTCATTCTCTGCCCATGCAGATTATGCTCAAACAAGTACATTCCTTAAAGAGCTCAGGCCTCCTAATATAATTCTTGTTCACGGAGAAGCTAATGAGATGGGGAGGCTCAAACAGAAGCTTATAACAGAGTTGGCTGATGGAAATACTAAAATCTTGACTCCTAAGAATTGTCAGTCCTGTGAGATGGTATTCAACTCAGAAAAGATGGCCAAAACCATAGGGAAATTGGCTGGAAAAACTCCAGAGGTTGGCGAAACTGTCAGTGGCATACTTGTAAAGAAGGGATTCACTTATCAGATTATGGCACCTGAAGATCTCCATGTCTTCTCTCAGCTATCGACTGCAACAGTCACACAGAGGATCACGATTCCTTATTCTGGTGCCTTTGGTGTGATAAAGCACCGGCTTGAGCAGATATACGAAAGCGTGGAGTCTGGCACAGACGAGGAATCTGGGGTTCCAATGCTGCTGGTGCACGAGAGAGTAACAGTGAAGCACGAATCTGACAAACACATTTCCCTTCATTGGACTGCTGATCCAATAAGTGACATGGTATCAGATTCAATTGTAGCTTTGGTCTTGAACATTAATCGGGAAATTCCAAAGGTAATAGTTGAATCTGAGGCCGTAAAGTCAGAGGAAGAAAATGAAAAGAAAGCTGAGAAGGTTATCTATGCGCTCCTCGTTTCCCTTTTCGGAGATGTGAAGCCAGGAGAGGATGGAAAGTTGGTGATAAGCGTTGATGGGACTGTGGCACAGCTTGATAAGCAAAGCGGCGATGTTGAAAGTGAAAATGAAGGCCTGAAGGAAAGAGTGAGGGCTGCTTTCAAGCGAATTCAAGGTGCCGTAAGACCTATTCCTCTTTCTGTTTCTTAGATTATAAATCTTGAATGTTGATGTTAATTGAGCCATTAGGTCTTATTTTTCTGCTTCTGTTAGTCTTCAGATTACTTTTTTTTCTATTCTGTTATCTCAATTTAATCATCATTAAGCTACAATGAGATTTCTGTTCATTTGCATTAAAGGAAATGTAGAGATGTATTGAGAAAGAAAGCAAGAACCAAATAAATTAGGGAAATCATATTGAACTAAAACAAGCTTGATCTCTTGGCCATGTTGGATTTAATACATATTAAACTATGTTGTGTGGCCTTTTTTGCACTTTATGTGTGGGAGTTGGTTGTCTTTCTTTTGCACTTTATGTGCGTTCTCTCTCTTTCCTTACTATGCATACATGTAGAGCTATCAATTCGTGTTAGACGTGTCATGTCCGTATCGTGCTACTTTCTATCAAATGTCCTTATGTATGGCATAACATTGCAAAAATTGAATTCGTATAATCTGTATCATGTCATAAACATATACTCACAAATCGTGTTATCGTATCCAAAATTAATAGCTCTACATATATGTTATGAGCCCAAATCATCATCATTTTTTTACACCAACTGGCACTCACTTTACTTGTAATTAACACTCCACCTTCTTAACTCTTGATTTAGAATATCCACTCATTTGTTTTGTTCTGTCAAACACTGTTCTAATGAGAACAAGTTGGACTGTGATTCTTGGAAGTTGCTGCTCATTTTAACAAGCAGATTAGACATCCTCGTTCCTGCCTTGTCTTTGCTTTATGTGCATACAGAAATGCCACCATCATTCTGGAAATTCGCTGAGCGGAAAGCTGTGTTTTGATATATATATTTTCGCCTTTAATCACCATCCATGACGTCGCACATCTATTTGATGGCTTGTTTACGGAGGACGAATAGGAAGATACAGAGTAAAGGAGGGTGGTTTTACCGGAAAAAAGCAAAATAAAGACGATACTACAGTAGGAAACACGACAAGAAGACGGCCGCAACCCGCACCTTCTATTTCCATCATGTGTTTATGCATTATTAATCTCCATCCATTGAAAAGGGCGTGAAGATTATCCCAAACTAAAGAGAAATGGCGATTGAATTATTCAGATGAATTTGTCGTAGAATTGAAAATGATTTATTTGGTGAGAAATTTGTAATATTTTGAGAAAGTAAAATGGTGGAAGCCAATAAAATGCCAACCAAGGTTCACTTGGTTGGTCCACCAGAGGAGAGTTAAAGCACAAAAAGCACCACTTTTTAGCAATTTTATTACTAAAACAACACTTGTTAATTCGTGTTAGATGCATTATAATCGTATCGTATTATATTTTATAATATGTTATTATTTGTAGCATAAACATTAGAAAAATTGAATTCGTTTTATTCGTGCCGTGTCACAAATATGTACTCATAAATTGTATTATCATATAAAAAATTATGAACTCTCCTTTTTCTTTGGAATTAAAAAAAAACACTTTTTTTACAATATTATTATTTTATATCGATTTGTCACGTGGTTGAGTCAAACAGATCCCCTATTTGCTGCAAATTTAATTTCCATAATTAAAAGACGCAATTTACTATCCCTATTTATTCATCAATCCTACTAGACTAGTTAGTTTGAGAGGAGTTTAATGAATTATATTTCATGACAAAAAATAAAGATGACATAATTAAATAACATCTCATTTGTTTGGTCAATTTATATATTTATCATTTTCTAAGTGTCATCTTTCCATATATGCAATCTTTGAAAACATTTTCCTATAACGCCACTTGATATGGTTGTATTTCCACTAATACCAAAATATAAAAAAATATATATTATAGTTGAGGTAGTAAAATAGAGATAAGTTTAGCTGAAGTGACAAAATAGGAATAAGTATGGAAAAATAGGGATAAGAATAATTAAGGTGGTAAAATAGGGAAGTCAGCTATTTTAAAGTGTCAAATATGTACTTTGTTCCATTTGTTTTCATTCAATTTAAAGCTTTGAAATTGAGAATTTGGAGGACTAAAATGAAAGAAAAAAAATCATAAAAATAAGTATAGCTTCTTCTATATCCCTTTTAGGGGTGATCGCAGTACTATTCGAATTGGGGATTTCAAAATCTCCATTCCGTTCCAAATATTCGGAATTTTTAAAATTCAAGATTTGCACCCGTCCCGTAACTAAATAAAAAGCATCGTAGAACAAATGAGAGGTAGTTAATCAACATCAAAGAGAGATATAATTAACTGCATTACTCACAATAACTATGTCAACTATGAAATTTAACTCGTTTAAAGACACATGAATCGTATATTCTGTAGAACGTTATTTTTGTCGAGAGATTATATGTGTTATTTAAGTTCAAACCATCTAAATCCCTCAAAGATTCTAACCAAGAAACACACATGCTAAAAATTGTATTTAAAAATCAATAGAAAAAAAAAAATTATTTTAAAAAAATATTTTTTATTTAAAATATAAAATTATAATTTCTATTATATTTTTAAATATTTGAGAATCAAACAAAAAAAAATAATTTTAAAAATAAATTTTAAAAAATTTCATTTTTACAGAAATATTTTTTATAAAAAAATTATTTTTTGTAAAAACAAAATGAAACCATACTTATGGAATTAACTACAATATTTATTAAAATAAATAAATAAATAATTTATAAATAAAATAATATAAAAAATAAATATTATTATTTATTATATAAAAATAAAATGATATTTTATTCAAAAATATTATTTTATGTTGGGACAGACTCCATTTTATTAGTGTTGAAGGAAGGCGAGGAGAGAGAAGGTTTGTAAAAAGAGACAGAGACAGCCAGACAACAACACAACACAACACAACACAACTCAACTCTCTTCGAAATTTAACCCATTTGATTAAAATTCATGCTTCAACCTGAATTTTATTCTTCGCACAAACCCAAACCCTAATTACTCTTCTTCTTCTTCATTTTCACTCCGTTCCTTTTCAGCATCTTAATCCGCTTCTTCTAACCAAAACGTACGATTTTTCTTTTTTCTCATTTCCTTTTTTTCAGTATTTCATGAATTTACTTTCAATTTGTACTTGTTTGGGTTTAGTTAGTTTGATTTGTTCTACATTGCTTTGTTTCGATAATATATGTCTTTAATTTTAGTTATCGGATTCTTTTTGTTTCTTTTTTATGTGTTTTTGATCAGTTATCTGTATTGGATTTCAATTTTTCGCTGATTTGATGTGAGAAATTAGAGAATTAGTGATGATTTGATTATTTGTTTTGGATTTGAATTACTTGCGTTTGACCTTGATTTTTTGAGGTATTGGCTTTTGGATTAGTGTTGGTGATGAGTTTGAGTTTGTTGATTAAGCGAATAAGTGGATAGTTTATATCTTGATGAAAACACTTTGTGGTGATTTTTTAATATATTGTGGTTGTTACCGTTTGATTGCGGTGTTGAATGGAATAAGCTTAGTCCCTTTTTATTAAATCTAGATGTTAAGTGTTAGCATTTTTAGGAAGAATTGAGATAGCCTGTGCAGACTGTTATTGGAAGAGTTAATAGAGCCCAAATTAGGAAATGGAGGAGTTGCCGTATTGATTTAGTAATGGGGTTTTTTTAATGGTAGTTTTCATTTAGTTCGTTACGAGTTACGATCATTAGTAACTTTCCTTAGAAAGTTACAATGGATGACGCAAGTTGGCCTTTTGAAAGCAAGACAATCCTCGTTTTTTTAACCGATGGATAGTGTGAATAGGGTTGGACAATATTCCTGTAACGCAAATGGATTTACTGGATTGAAATTGACTAAACTGTTCCTATTATTATTGTCGTGATTCGTTGGACTATCTTTAGAGGCCATGCACGTGCCTTTCACTCTCGTCAGGTGTTTCTTTGCATGCTATTATGCTTTGCCAGCACAGTTGAGAAAAAGAAATTGGGGTCCATGATTCAAATATTTGTTTGCTCTGGTTTCCATTTGTCATTTGGTTGTCCTGAGTTCCTTTTGTTGTTGCACGAGAAAATTGCATGTCATGATATCTATATTTTCTGTTTAAATTCAGGGGTCTGTTTAATCTTTTGTGTTTTGTTATATTGTGTAGGGGGTGGCAGTGCTTTTGCTATGGCGAATTCTAGAGGGTCATCGAACATCAGAAATTTTATGTACTCCGGAAAACATGCTTTACTGCCTCCAAAAAGTCCATTTCCTAGTGTTTCTTCATCATATGTTGATTATGTTCCCAGTGGCTTGATTGGGTCAAAATTGGTTCCAAAACCAAAGGAAAGTAACACATATCATCAGCGAACTTCCTCTGAGACGTTCCTTATAGAGGAGCAGCCTTCTTGGCTTGATGATCTTCTGAATGAACCGGAAACACCTGTTCGCAGAGGCGGTCATAGGCGTTCATCAAGTGACTCTTTTGCATATGTAGATGTAGGCAACATTTCTAACATAGATTATGCATCACAGGATGAGAATAGGTACAAAAACACAACATCCTTATCTCCCTGGGGATCTCGAGATTTTGATTACAATAAAGATGCTTGGCAAACTTCTCTCCATGCTGATGTGAACGTGGTAAAACAGAAGAATAGAACTTGGGATTCTAATTTGAGATCTGCGCCAAACTCTGGTGGATTTCCCTCTGCCAGTGAGAACATTGTTTCGTCTGGGTCGTCATGTGCTACACAGGTAGTAGATGGGGTTCTCTCATCAACAAATGAAAAGCAAGATCCAGTTGATTCTGTTCAACACGATCCTAAAATTTCTAGCGAGAAAAAAGACGGCTCATATGTCAAGTCATCTGCATCTGCATCAGACAATGATACAAAACGTGCTAAACAGTATGCATTTCTTTTTCTCATAATATTACTTATCTACTTTATGACAATTGACATACTACATTGAACCCGCCTTTTTGCAACTGTGCATTTCAACTTTAAAAATTGCATGACGAATTTTTTCTTAAAATTCTGTATGACCTAATTGTCATTTGAATTGAATAGACCTGCCCATATTTTTCACGACTTTATAAGGTTAAAATATGTACCAATCCTATTCCTCTATACTTGAAAATGGAGGTAAACTCTTATGATATTTGATTAGAGTTCAAGTATGTTTATATACAACTCTTACAATGTTATGCTACCTAATTTTTACCTAATGTAGGCTACCTAACATTGATGTAGGCTACCTAACATTTGGGAATTTTACCTAACTAATGTACAACTATCTTTGGGATTTTACCTAACTTACTTTACATAATTGGCACATTACATTCACATGTTAATTTCCACAAAAACTGATCATGTTCACACTCTAATTTACACACTCCCCATCAAGCTGACTTATAGATGTCCTCCATAGTCAGCTTGCTCACTAGTTTGTTGAACTAATCCTGTGGTAGTCCTTTAGTGAGGATATCTGCAGTTTGCTCTGAGGTTGGTACATAGGTGATACATATGTCTCCTGTGTCCACCTTTTCTTTAATGAAATGTTTGTCAATCTCGATGTGTTTAGTTCGGTCATGCATGACTGGATTGTGAACTATCGAGATAGCGCTGTGTTATCACAGTAAATCTTCATAGGCGCCATAGTTGAAACTTCCAGTTCCCTTAGCAACCTTCTAATTCAAATAACCTCACACACCCCTGAGGCTAGTGCTCTTAATTCTGCTTCCGCACTGCTTCTCGCTACAACACTTTGCTTCTTACTTCGCCAAGTTACCAAGTTTCCCCCAACAAAAGTACAATAACCTGAAATAGACTTCCTATCATTCTTGTCACCAGCCCAGTCTGCATCCGTGTAGACTTCAATATCCATTGTCTTTCCTTTCCTAATTAGTAATCCTTTTCCAGGAGTTCCTTTTAGGTATCGTAGGACCCTGTAAGCCGCATCAAAATGCTCCGTTCCAGGTGAATGCATAAACTGACTTAATAAGCCAACTGCGAATGCAATATCAGGTCTTGTATGAGACAAGTAAATCAGTCTTCCCACCAGTCGTTGATACTTTTCCTTGTCTACGACTCTCTCTTTGGCTGCAGGTTGTAATTTCAGATTCGCCTCCACAAGTGTATCTGCAGTTCTACAGCCTAGAAACCCTGTTTACGCAAGTAGATCTAGGATATATTTTCTTTGATTTATGTAAATTCCTTCTTTAGACCTGGCAAATTCCATTCCAAGGAAGTATTTCAGCTGCCCCAAGTCTTTAAGCTCAAACTCCTTGCCCAATCTTTGCTTCAAACGACGGATTTCAGTTTCATCGTCCCCTGTGATGATAATATCATCTACATAAACAATCAACATCGTCTTCTTATCTTTTTCACCTTTCTTGTAAAACAAAGTGTGATCCGCTTGACTTTGAGTATAACCCAAGTATTTTATCACTTGGCCAAACCTCTCAAACCAAGCCCTAGGGGACTGCTTTAGTCCATAGAGTGCCTTCTTTAGTTTGCACAAATTGCCTTTTCCATATTTTCCTTCGAGCCTTGGAGGAATGTTCATGAATACTTCCTCCTCTAGATTTCCATTTAGGAAGGCATTCTTCACATCTAGTTGGTGTAGTCTCCAACCTAAGTTCACTATCAGTGATAGGAGGATTCGAATGGTATTAATCTTTGCTACTGGAGCAAAGGTTTCCTGATAGTCAATTCCCAGAGTTTGTGTAAACCCTTTTGCGACTAACCTTGCCTTCCTTCTCTCTATGCTC
>CANYCX010920993.1:0-11968 GCA_948193385.1 Breynia disticha f. nivosa | reverse complement strand
A
The DNA here is from genome assembly GCA_948193385.1 of Breynia disticha f. nivosa. Taxonomy (NCBI): domain Eukaryota; kingdom Viridiplantae; phylum Streptophyta; class Magnoliopsida; order Malpighiales; family Phyllanthaceae; genus Breynia; species Breynia disticha. The sequence goes on along the minus strand of CANYCX010920993.1, from coordinate 11,967 downwards.
GATTTCTACCAGAAATCCCTAAAACTCCTAAAACTCAAATTCCTCAAATCTCACAAAATCTTATGTTTTAAGGTTAAAGGCTTATGGAATCATAAACTACAACAAAAACCCATTAAAACCCTGACAAATAGACTTATTTTACAACACATTTCAGCTCGGGATTGGAAATTTACCTTGATTCCCGTTTCTTTGAACCCTATAGAGAGGAAGGCTTGGTTCGGGGCTGAAAACTTTGTTAATCTGGTTGAAATGTGTTGTTCTAGGATAGTTTTTGTGTTTGTAATGCTCAAAAATCATGGAGAGGAAGTTTGAAGAGTGTTTTGGTAGGTAGGAGTGAGTTATGCCACGGTTTTAGAGTGTCTCGACCCTTTTAATGAGCTGTACTGGTCGCCGATAACGTGCGTTATTTTGCAAATTAACGTACGTTAATGAAAATAATTTCTGGGCAAAGAAGGTTGAATAACGTGTGTTAACATCAAAATAACGTACGTTATTTGCTCCCAGACTGCTATACTTTGCATTTTCTGACCTCTTTTGATTCCTAACAAGCATAACTCTATACCAACACACTTCTAACTTATCATAAACATAATATAACACAAAACAAACATTTTTCAGGGCGTTACACTCAACCACTCATAACATAGTTCACAACAATTATAAGCATTCATTAACTAAAATTCTCAACACATTATCCACATCAATAATTAAACATATTCATGCCATTAATCTCCTTAGGCATACAACACATTCCACCTTTGACCATTTAACAATCAGCATCCAATTTCACAATGGAGTTCATAAATAACAGCAACACACTTAAACATCAATAATAAAACACCGGGAGGACTTATACATATACATATCCATGCAATTCCATCATTCATTCACATAAAAACTAACTTTGAAACAACAAGCTTCATCGTGCTTATCAATACACACTTATGCAATAGGATAAAATGAGAATGCATGTCATCTAATCCATTCCTTAGCATGATCACCCATGATCCCAATTTTAAGTTTTTAATTTGCACCTTTTGTGCCCAAGTTGATGTTTGCATATGGGCCTCGCCGGCTGAGAGTATTTGGTTTTAAGATAATGGATTCATATAATTTACGCCCTAATTTGGCCTTATAATTTGGCACACTCGTACACATTCAAGAGTATCGAGTCTTTTTCCACTGTGACTCGGTGTAGTATGTAATAGATACTATCCACAACTTTTGCTCCTAAAAGCCATAACCACTCCCTCGTCTCGCTCATAAGAGCCATTAATTCTCGCTCCCAAGAGCCTCTTTATTTCATTATAATTGCGCACCTATGAGCCCAATGTATGAATGCCATGTGCATAAACCATGCAACCAAAATATGCATTCATAATCCAATCATACCATGATTTACAATTAAATTTTGAGTTCAACCATCAAATAATCTTAACATAATCCACAATCAATCAAGTATAGCCAACAGAAGCATCATGATCATCATCAACAAGTTTTACCATTCAAGCTAAACAATATTTAACTCATAACATACTTGCACAAAAACATGTAACTCTTAGACATTTTATGCCTTCATTAATATCACAATTAATCTCACACAACCTCATCAATGTCACATTACAAAAACTCACACCACACATTCCTATTCAAGGCAAAAAACACCGCACATAGGCTTCAATCCCATAAAATCAATATTAATTTAAGCAAACCATATCAACTCAGCAATATTTCCTAAATCAAACAACAATCTCACACTCATCCATATACATTCATGGGAAAATTGTCGTCAATTTACATACCTCTCAAAAGCACTTAGCGGCTCGGTTGCGAACCTTCCCTGTCGCGATTCAAATTCCTTATTATGAAAATTTTAGATTCACATTAATTTATATTCATATAATTACAAATCAATGAATGCAAAAATGTTTATAAATGCCTTCATTACATTTGTTTTAGTTACTCTCTCTTTCACTCTTCCTCTCTCCTCATAACATCTTCTCATTAATCAACTAATACAACTACCACACTTAATTCCATTTACACCAACCACCGTTAATGCTCTAAACAAGTTCATTTAGGTGTAATTTAATGATCCTTACCTTCCAAAACTCTCCAACCATCCTAGTACACATTTCACTCTTCCAAGCCTAACTAATTTCCTTAACATCTCTTCAATATCTCCCACATTGTACTGCCCAACCAATCCAACACTTAAAACACTCTTACTACAAACTAAATAAACTTACTCAAGTGACAAAACATGAGAGAATGTCTGGTTGTACAAAATCTAAACTCGTCACCTTACATGATCTTCTTTCTCTCAAAGATTTTGTGTTGCTAATTAATGATTCAAGATCAACAATAAGCAATAATGGATAGTAGAGGTTTTAAGCTTTCCAACAAGCCCTCATTGCTCAATGTGGATCTAAAATGGAAAAGATATGGGTGTTGGAAGTTAGGTTTTAAGAGAAAACTGGTATTAAAAGGAAAATAAGAAAATCTACCTTGATTTAACCCAAGATCAATCCTTATAAGTTCCCTTGCTTTAGAATTTTGTGAGGTTTGATGTTGGTGAGTGGTTTTCTGCTGTGAGTGATGAAGAGAGGGGAAAATATTGAGAGATAGGGAGGGAAAGAAGGAAAAATGAGGGTCTTTAATGGTTAAGGGTTTGGTTTAATGGTTCATTGGGCTTGATTCACTATTCACTTCGTAATCCTCTTTCTAACTCGGTCCACTCTAGTTCTGTGCCTTTAAAATTCTAAAAATTTATAATTCTCCAAAATTCCTAAACTCTCCATTTAGACAAATCTCAACTCCACTCACTTAGTTAATTACCTAAAATAAAGCGCAATAAATTTTCCCTCATTTTTCTATGTATTCCTAAACTCTTCATTTAGACAAATCTCCATTTACATCACATGCCAAACATAGACAAATTGCACCACAAGTTCATTCATATCACAACATTATCTCTAGCATGAAAGTAAAACACATTCCTTAAGACATTAACATTAGAATAAATCCTACCCTAATGTTTTAACATAACACCCTTACCTTACCATCACATACACATACACACACATCAATCCTTTTTTTCAGCGCAACATAATTATCCACATACCAAGATATCATGTATTCACACACGTAAATCAAACAATTCCATCACCATGCATTCAAACAACTTTACAACATATAACACCATCCTTTCAACATTCTCCACACATTCAACATTCTCATTTAATTTATTCATGTAAGCCATTTCATATGATCAATCATAACTCGTATAACTTACATCAACATCCAAGTACCAACTTATTATATTCGTACATATTTAAAACAATAATTCCATTATTATGTCTATATATAGTTAACCATTTTTCTTAAGCCAATCATACACTCTATAGCCATTCTAACAAGTTATCAACACTAGCACACAAACATAATTCTCACATTTACCAACCACAAATCACACATCACACATATGTATAATTCGTTTGAAAGTGCAACAGTAACACTCACAATTAACATTTCGTATTACAGATTTGTCTTTCCTAATCACTTTTCAGTTTACAAGCAACCATCTCATACATATAAACACAATTAATTTCATATTCTTGTACACTTCCTTCTTGCCCACATATCATATGATATATCACAATTCATATAGCATACCTCAACATACACATTTCAATGCTCAATAATCATCCACATCATTAGCACAATTATACTCAATGCGCATGCATCATGTTTGTGGCATGCATTTTTATTATTTCACATAGTCATGCTATGAGAATCAATTTTTAAAAATATTATTTCTAATTTTTCCAATAAAATAAGAAATGATTTAATAAATAAATCAAAAACAGAGGGAAGAGAAAATATATACATGTTTTTTATAAAATTTGACCCAAACAAAACATAGTTTAAAACAAAGAGTAATACAGAAGTTGATACAATAAGTTTGAAAAACATTTCAAACCAAATTCGGGTGTATATACAAGTATGTACAACATGTACAAATCAAAATAATAAAACTCATCCCTAGAGCCCAGACCTCAGACGTAAAGCTCTCGTAACTCTAATCACAGAACGCTCCGATCCAATACGCAACTACCTATAATCTGTACAACATTAAACAAACACACAGGGGTGAGTATAATTATATACTCAGTAAGCGATAATCAGTTTGCTGCTTAAATAAAGTGTAGGGGAATTTCCAGTCAGCACAGGTCGTGCTCGATGGACACGAGGGCGTGCTCATCCTTTCATTCCTAGCTGGCACGAGTCGTGCCACGTTAGAGCATGGGGTTGTGCTCATAACATTTTTTGAAATTATTCACAAGCATGAAATGTTTTAATAAAATTGGTCTAAGCATGATGTCGTCCTAGTCAATACGGGAGTCGTGCTGAGCTTTGCAAATGCCTAATTAAATTATAATTTCAAGTGATTTGCACACAGCTCACTTTCCTTTTAGGTTCATACTTAAATAAGAATTTCCCACATTATTTTACTTGCACATAGCCTTTCATATCAACATACCAAATCATACCATAACATATAACACATAAATGGTATTTATAGCCATACAAGGTCACACTTCAATTATTTCTTTCAAGATGACGCATCAACCAAATATAACACACAACATTATCAACAATTTAACATCCACACAGCCTCATCCACACAACTAGTACCACACAGAAATAATATCATACAGAACACACAATAACACTATCCACATAGAAACTCATTTTAGGCATTACTTATAGATGAATGCACAATGGAATGAAATGAAATATAAATGCATTGGAACAAAGCATGAATCAGATTTATTCTTCTCCTCTATAGCACACATTAGAGGATTCTTCTATAGCACATAGCAAAGGGTAGACACACAGCGTGAGCAAATAAGTTTGAGCATATAGCTCGTAAGGATAGCACATAGCATATCCAAGGACAGCATACAACACGACCATATCCACACAAATCTTATGTCACACAATGAAATGTAACATGTGAATGTATATGTAACATTCGTATTATAACACACAACAATTCTCTCACAGAAGGATATAGTATACCACACAGGATAACATAGCCTATATATACAGACCACTCATTCTTTCTTTTAATCATGCCTTGCACACATTATAATAGCATATAGTATTGGAATCGAGGCATATAAACTCATCACACAGAATATAGATCACATAGCATGTTCATTTTATCATATCACATAGAAACGAGGTCACAAAGCAATATAATTATGATCATAAGATCATTTCATCATAATCAATCAAATCACAAAGCTTTCTTATTAAGCACAAAGCTTTCTTATTAAGCACATAGATTAGTTCCACAAAGGCACACAGTTCCACAAAGGAACACAGTTCATAATCCACAATGGTAGCAAGTATGATTATAGTATTCTTATTATGATCATAAGATCATTCCACTTAGCTCAATTAGCATTTTTAGCACATAAGTCCATTTAGGACATTTTTTCTATGATTGAACATCTTTTGAATCATAAATAAGTATGAACGAATCATACAAATGCAAAATGCAAGCGTAAGAACACTTACCTCGGCTATCGTACGTAGTCAGCATCGGGCTCAACTTCAATCCACAGCTCGTATAGATCCTCCTATACAAATTTAATGACATAAAGGCTATTAATGAACTTAATCTTAATTATTTTCACACATAGAAACATTAATTTATCCTTTCAACTTAAGTCCTTAAGTTTCTCAGTAGCTTTTCACCCTAATCCAATTCTTACACACATGTACCTTTCATTCTAAGCTCAATTCAAACATGTTAGACTAGTATCATAATTCATCTAAACTCATCAACAACATTACTTACTAACTCAACTCATTTCACATCTTCCAGAAAGCCCAGCAACAAAAAAACTTAACCATAATCTCAATATTACTCACATAGACTTACCTTAATGACTTTTGCTCCAAAATTACAAGATAATGAGTTGTTTCATGTATGGATATACTCCTTCAACATTTTCTAGGGTTTCTCTTTGATTCCTTGTGCTTTCTCTCTAATTTTCAGCTATGTTTTTTAATAAAATAGAACTTCAGTCGGTATGCTCAAAATCTTTAGTCAATACAACCTTGACCATGAGTCGTGCTGCCAATTTGTGTCGTTCTTCTCAGCACGAGTTCTTATTCGGTTGTGCATGATCTCTTTCTGTAATAAATTCAGCATGTGGTTGTGCCAAATCCTAGATATGAGTATGGTGTCATGCTGATACTCTATCTTGAGCACGTGGTAGTGCTATAGACCGTGCTACCTACTGTTTTTTTCAATTTTACCTAATCTTTCCCGATTTGATTCTATTTTAAGTTATTTTTCATATAAACTAAATCCAATAAATTTCAGCATGTGTCGTTATGCTTAGAATCACTCAGTCTTGTATGACACCTTTTCTTTCGGTTATATGCAATTAGAATCACTCACTCTCGCATTGCTAAATCTTCGTCCAGACACAAGTGATTAAAATCACTCACTATCACATTGCTTGTGTCACTATGATTAGAATCGCTTACTCTAATATGACACTCTCTTATTATGGGTAGATATGATTGAAATCACTCACTCTCACCAATATCTATTCGACACATATGATTGGAATCACTCACTCTCACATTTCCCGTGTCACTGTGATTAGAATCCACTCACTCTCACTTGAAACTTTATCATTCCTGGTATATGCGATTAGAATCACTCACTCGTGCATTACCATTTTCTAACCTAGCAGACGTGACTAGAATCACTCACTCTCATAGTACCATTTTCTATCCAACACATATGATTAGAAACACTCATGCTCAAATTTCCATTATCTCATGTCCATAGTTATCTCTTTGATTTTTTGCTTAATAGTTTTCTCTTTGTGTTTTAGCTCGGTAGTTTTCTGTTAGCATTTTTGCTTGCTAGTGCAAAATCTATAAACCTCATGGAACATGCACATGTAAAACTCAAACTTTCCACATGCCTTTGCCTAACCATTCAACCTCATAATACATTCAATCATCAATACATTTGCATAAACATACTAAATCCATAAATGCACATCCATTTGATGCAATCTAAATCAATCATCACAAATTACATACATTAAGACATTTCACACACATCTCACACACCACCATTCAAATCATTCAATCGGACTTAGAACAACCACACACATTTTCATGTTAACATCCATATAATCCAACTCTTAAGTCAATGCACGTAATGCATAAGCCACAAAATTAAGCATACATTGCATTCATTCTCGACACATGTCATACCATAACTAATGTCATGACCTAAAAATTCTAAAATTTAGAATTTAAAATTTAAATTGGGGGAAATATGGAAAGAAGTAAAAATTTTTCTTATAGGGATTAATTTAAATCGATAATATGTTTAATTTAAATTAATTAAACGAATATATGATTTTTTGTATTGGAAAAAAACTATTAAACATTAAATTGAAAAATTGAGAAAATAAGGTACATTTGGGCCAAAGAAAAGAACACTTGGGGACAATGACATTTTAGTCATTATGGACAAAAGTGCTCTTAACCCAAAAAGAGCCACAGACCTAACAAAAAAACCCTAATTTTTTCCCTTCCCCACTCTTATTTTCTCTACAGTCGCCCTCCCCATCCTCTTAACCCTCCACTCACTCGCCTCTTTTCCTCCCTTAAGCCCACTCCATGGTCGCATCTCACTCCTTTCCCTCCCACCGTTGTAGCTGCCATCTCTCTCTTGCCTATCATAAGCACCACGTCTCTCTTTTCTCCTTTCAGTGGATGCCCATGAGAAACCACCATTATGCTGCCTTTGGAACCACCGCACGCCCTCTTCCAAGACATTGCACGATCACCACTATTCTCTCCCTCACCACGACATGTTCTCTGCGGCTCTCTTTCTCTCTCGCGCACAGTGTCACCATTTTCTCCACTGCCACACGGCATCGTGCCTTCCCAAACCCCACGCAAGCCCTCCCCCTCTGCCACTCGCCCATATAGGTAGCCAAGACACTTGTCGTTCCTCCACCACAGGCTGCCTTATTGTTTAATTTCTAATGAACGGTTATTGATGAGGATGAAAAGGGACTGACCATTTCTAAAATTTAGCGAATTATGTAGGTATCAAAGCTAGAATGAAATGAAATGTCTCTAGGAAGGTGAATTTAGCCCGAACTTGCGAGGTGAGTGTGTACCCAACACTTGCCTTTTGTTGCCTATGTATGGTTAATTATATATGGTTATAATTGAGTGAATTGTTTGTGTATGTGGTTGAGATATATGATACTTGCTTACGTTATAAGTTGCAATGTGACTTGATATTTTGTTAACATTGATGGTTTGGTGATACTGAATGCATGTTGTTTATAGCTTTCTTGATTGATCATATCACTGAATGATTGCTGGATTTATATTGACATAAAATTTATTTTGTTAGTGATGATGAATTGATTATATATTGATATTATGTGATTGAATATTTAAGTGAGGTGATTATGTTGACTTGGATATATTGAGATATGAGTTGAGTTGTGAGATGGTGAGTATGTGACTTGTATAATTGATATGTGATTTGGGAAAATGTGGATGATTTTGAATTATATGAACTTGCATGAATTGGTAAATGAGATTATGAATTGTATATAGATGTCAAGTGTGACTAGATGTGAAAAAAGTTATGATATGAATGGAAATGCCAATTTCCATGAAATGATAATTTCGTATGATTATATGTGACTTTGTTTAAATGCCATATTCACCTTTGAAATGTGATGCAAAAAAATGAAAGTGTTGATTCCATGAATTTCTAATTATGCATGAGTGTGTATATATGGAATGAAATATGATTTATGACATTTGATGAGATCGAGTTCAAATGATTCATGACCGAAATCATTTGTTCTATGTTGACATAAGATATGGATGAAAGGTCAAGGTATGGAGTTTCATTATATTAATGATGTTTGACATCAATTGAGTTTATGAGCATATAATTATATGTGTATGATTTAATGGCATTCATACATTTTGCATTGCCAAGCCAAAACTCGAAGAGAAAACTATAGAGAAAAAACTTGAAGAGAAAACTACCGAGCAAAAACTCTAAAAGAAAACTACTAAGCAAAAACTCAGAGAGAAAACTACAAAGCAAAAACTAGAGGAGAAAATTACCGAGTGAAAACTAAAAGAGAAAACTACTGGGCAAAAACTCGATGAGATACCAGGGTGAGAGCTTTGAAGGAAAGAGACCCCGAGGCATGTATTGTGTGATTTGCATTAACATTTCACGATGCGTACATATAGATGAGGATTATGGATATGAGATTCTATTGTGTGATTTGCATTAGCTGTAATGCCCTAAAAAATGTAATCGAGAATTCTTCGGAAATTAGTCAAATTCTGCAAGGGAAACGGCCTGGGAAACGAATATGGAAAACTGTTCTCAAAACCGTTCTCGCTGTAGGAAGAAACTTTGAAATTAGTGCCGAATAGTGCAGAACGGAATTTTAAATGGGTCGTGTAAATCGTTTTAAAAACTGTTTTGGTATGCGGGATTTTAAAATTAGGTACATATGTTAGAAAAGAAGAGAGAGGGACGACATAATCCTACTTTACCTTGTTTTCCCAGCCGACCTAGCCATTTTCAGATCTTTAGAGACTTATCTAAAACTTTCCAACCCAAAAGTCTTCCTTTCTTACCTCTAGATCCAAAAACTCCATCAAGAACAACTTTTTGGGCAAAATCGTGAGTAAAGGCCACTTGGAACAAGGTATGGTTGTAGTTTTCTGTGAGTTATGAATTGTTGAATGGATTTTTGTGTGAGAAATTTCAAGAGAGGTGTATTTTAATAGGTTATTGGAGAGAGATTTAGGAAAATGTGGGAAGTGGGTTAAGGATAGCAGGGATTTTATTCATAAAGGTGTAAGCATTGAGGGTATTTGTTGGCAAAAAGGATTAATACCTTGAATGTTTATTGAAGCAATGTAGGAACCGTTGTGCGGGATTTGGATCGGACGTGATCGAGTGGGCTTGCACGGAGTTCGAGGTAAGTGCACCGAATGTCACTTACCTTGGTAGGTTTTGTATCTGTGCAATTAAGTATATTCAACTAATCTATCATGGTGTGAAAGTAAAATGCAATTAGAAAGCATAGATATTAAGTGTGTTATGTTGTGTTTTGTGCTATGTTAATTGTTAGATTGCAATGTGATATAGTATCCTGGTTGTGTAAATAAGAATTGAAGAGTGGTGTGATTGTGTGCTTTAATGGTATTGGATGTTCACGTGTTGAATGCAAAGAAAATCGAAGAAAATGTGATTAAAAATAATGATTGGAGTCATGAATGTGGATTATGATAATGTGATGATTTATATCTTGAGTGTGACATGATGTGTACAAGCTGAGAATTTATGTGATGAGATAGCTTTGCTGAAAAGTGATTATACTTGCATTCATTCATATATGTCATGTGGACATTTTCCTGGGATTGTTGTATGTTCATAATGTGGGGATTAACCAATTTGAGCAAAAGCTCTAAACTTCAATGTGAGGAGTAGCCAACACGAGCGAAAGCTCTATTTCATGTGGGGATTAGCCAATTTACAAGAGTGGACTCTCTTATGCTCATGAGAAAGACCCCAGGGCATGCATTTGTGTGAAATGCATTGACATTCATAATGGCATACATTTGCATTAAATGATTATGAGGGATCAATTATGGAATTGTGAATGTTGTGAGAATTGATGTTGGAAATGTGAAATGATGTGCTTATTGTGAATATGTTGGTGTGGGTAAGTTCAAAAATAAACTATGAATATTGTGTGAAAAGTATATGGTTTGGAACCTTAAATTGTGTGTGTGAATTAATTGAATGTGTTAAGTGCTTTAAGTGTGAATAATATGAGTTAAGTTTGTGAATGATTGTGAATTTGCTTAGGGAAGGTTACCAATAACTGAGTGTTATATATGTGAACTTTCAAGTGTGAATGTTACTGTGTTTTGTGTTCTCCAAGTCAGAACGGGTTTCGAAACAGGTTTGGTAAACCGTTTCCAAATCCGTTCCACTTCCAGAACAATCAAAGGAGGTGGGAACATATTTTAAAATGGGTTAGGAAAACCGTTTTGGAAACTGTTTCACTTCTAGAGTGCTTTGTGAAGGATAAAATAGGTTAGGGAAAAGTTTATCTAAATTGTTTCAAAAATTGTTTCTGTTTCATAAAACTTTAGGATGGGCCAAACGGGTTGGGGAACGGGTTACCTAGACCATTTTCCAAACTGTTCTCGTTCATGCAACAGTGAACACTTTGAGAGAATAAAGAATGCTAATTGATTTAACTTACTATAGTTAAAAATAATTAGGCTTAGGGCCTCTATCTCTAATAACGTGTTATAAGAGAGTGTAGTTAGAAGTGTTAGAGTGTTTCCCCAAATTTGATAATGCACAAATAAACATTGAATTAGATAATTAGGGGTGTTTACCTTAGCACCATAACGAACTAGAACACCTAACACACTTTACCAACGAAGTGCTTATGCATTAGCTACCTTGGTAAGTGATGGTAGTTGTACTTATTGGGTATTTAGTTACTCACGTGCCTATGTGATTTATGATTATTGTGCAGAGCGACAGTAGATCAATTGGGATTTCCTTTTAGCGGGCTTGGAGGTGATACAGATACAGTGCTTAGGTTGGCTCCTAGCTTGCATTTTGAGGGCTTTGGTTATACCTACTTTTGTACATCTTACACATGATAGTATAGGTTATGGCTCGTGTATTGTTTTAAATTGAAAACCACTTGCTTCTGCATATTTATGATTGACTTTTATTTTGGCTAACATAGGCCCAGTTTAATGAAAGCATGGTTATCTGTCTTTATATATAACTCATAATTATTTTGTATAACCTGTTTTAAAAATAGGTGC
>CANYCX010920874.1:0-10294 GCA_948193385.1 Breynia disticha f. nivosa | reverse complement strand
TTTTTCATCTTAGAAATTTATGTTTACATGTTTAACATTAATTCATTTTCATAATTTTAAGTTATTAATGGAGATGATGGAGAGGATATTTTAGATTCTACTTATAATAGAAAGGATGATGATCACAAATTATTATAATTTTGGTGTTTCTTGAAAAAAAAAGCTTTTTTTTTGAAAATTCTCTGATTTATGCCTCATTCCAGAACCATTTTCTTTGTCCTGAAATCCTCAATCTTCATCCTATCCAGTTCTAAAATTTTGAGATGGGATGAGACGAAAATTTTCAACCTATGGAACGGGACTATATCTTTAAAATAAAAATCTCCGAACCATGAGATGAGACCGGAGATTTATGATCTCGTCCCGTCCCATGAGCACTAATAATTTTGAAAGGAATAAAAAAACTAGCGATTAAAAATTAATTATTCGAGGTAGTTATCATTTGGTTTTACAATATCATTCTTATTTAATAAGCTATTTCAATTAATATAATAAAAACTTGATGGATAAATCAGTATTAAAAAGATAATAATTTTATTAATTTAAAAATAATAAAAATAATTTTAAAGGATAAACAATAAATATAAAAACAAATAATTATATATATAGTGACACAACCAATACAAAAACCAATTACCACTCTTCACATTGATTCCCCAATGGTCTCATGACCATTGAATTTATTGTTGCTAACAATGCTCGATCAAGAAATTAGAAACGTTAGATGTGAAAAATTAATTTATATCTTTAATTTGTTCGATAAAATATAAATTTAATTTTACATAATCTATGAAAATTAAAAAAAAGTAGTGATCTGTACTTTTTTTAACCGACACATTTGTCAGTAAACGTCGAGTTTAAAGCTCAACACATACCAAAGAATATGAATGCACATACATTTGTGCCCATATATCATTAGGTTTGTCGTGAGAGTTACTACTTACGTTTATATCCAGGTTTGGTTACTGGTGGATTCATTCGTGAAATCAAGCTGCTATTGCTACTTATGACCCTACAAAGTAATTTGTAAGGTTTTGCTCACACCTTCAGGTGAAGAAGTTTTATGGATAAATTTTAATATGAGGCTTTTAAGAATGAGACTCAATGAGTTCTCCTCTTAATTTTACTGAAACTGTATTGATTACGTAAAATTAAAACTGTTTTTTACTGAATAAATAAAAGGTTTAGATTTATTTTTGTCGAATCTGACAATTCAAAAATTTTGCCTCATTAAATCTTCTCTTCTCGGTGAAAAAACTCATAGGAAAACTCACCTCTTTAAGGAACTTACTGTAAAACTCCCCGTTTTGTTGGATTGGAGATTTCGAACAGACTTGGAGAATGGATGTAAATTCAAAGCATCTGACTGCCATAAAATCCAATTGGCTTTTCTCTTCTGTCAACTTTTCAGCTTTCCTATGCTTATCTACCATTTTTATAATAAGAAAAATATTTTTCAAAACCAAATTTTGTTTATACAATGTCACTTCAACTTTTTAGTTCTGTCAATTTTTTTTTTTTTGTAATTTACGACTTGTTTTAGTTTATGTATCTTAATGGAAAAAGAAACTTTTTCAATGATATAATATAATAATTTGAACATACTTGTCATCTTGTTCACGGATATGAAAAAAATAAATACTATTCTTTATGGACAACAAGGAAGAGAACAAGGTTATATTATTCCTTATTGTGGGAGACAGCCTTATAAAAGAAAATGCCAAAATAAATTCTTTTATTAATTTTGGACCTTGAACTGAAAATAAAAAAAAAACATTATCTTTTAAACTATCTAATAAATTATTTCAAGGGTCCAGATGTTCTTTCAATTTGAACAAAAATGTTAGACGACCGTGAGAATCAAGTGACGACAATTCAATGTTGCATTTCTCCTCCCACCTTGACAAGTAAGCTCGTTGAAAACCAAACTGTTCAAGTCAATTATTTAGACGCTCTCATCTAATCCAATTCTCACCTCTTTCTTTCAAACACAATTACAATTCTAATACGTAAAATTGTCCACTCAAGTTAACCCAACCATTGTTTGACTTGTATAACAAATATGAGTCCAACCTCTTCTAACAAATATGAGTCCCATAGATTGCTTTTAACTAACAATTAATGCTCTCCACCAGAATCTAATCGAAAAGATGGCTACTTCAAATGTCTTCTTTATCTTCTCTCTTCTAATCATCACAACTCTACCATTTTCCTCAACCTTAAAACACAATCTCCCCAAAGGCTCCTCTCTCTCGGTAGAGAATCCCCACCACCTTTTGGTATCCCCCAACAGAGCCTTCACCGCGGGGTTCCACCAAATTGGAGACAACGCTTACTACTTTGCAGTCTGGTTCTCTTACCCTTCTTGTCCTATAAACTGCACTCTTGTCTGGATTGCAAACCGTGATACACCTGTTAATGGAAAGCGCTCTCAACTTTCTTTGCTCAAAACTGGTAATCTTGTCTTAACTGATGCGGGTTACTCCACTGCTTGGTCCACCAACACTGATTTTTCTCTTATTTCTGTTTCTCTGACTCTTCTTGATACTGGAAATCTTGTTTTAGCCAATGAAAGTGGTGGTGTGTTGTGGCAGAGTTTTGATTCACCGACTGATACACTTTTACCTCAGCAGAGACTTACTAGATTCAGTAGGCTTGTTGCTAGGAGAAGTAGGAGTAATTCTTCATCTGGGTTCTATAAGTTGTCTTTTGATGAGCAAAATGTTCTGCTTCTTTTCTACGATGGTCCTGACACTTCTAGTACTTTTTGGCCTGTTGATCATTCCAAGTTGCCTAGAGAAGTTGGCAGAACTAATTATAATAGTAGTAGAACAGTTGTTTTGGATGAACTTGGTTTGTTTACTTCGTCCGATAATTTTAGTTTTATTTCTGCTGATTACGGTGTGAGAGTTCAGAGAAGATTAACACTTGATTTTGATGGTAATCTTCGGTTGTATAGCAGAGAAGCAGGGTCTTACTGGGTTGTAACATGGCAAGCGATTCAAGATGCTTGCCAAATTCATGGTTCTTGTGGTCTTAATAGTATGTGTAGTTATGTTTCAGAGCTGGGTATCAAAACATGTTCTTGTTTTCCTGGTTTTAGTTGGAAAAATGAACTAGATTGGTCTCTTGGTTGTGTACCAAATTTCAATGTTTCTTGTGTTGGGGGTCCAAACAATGGTGGTGATGTTGGTTTTGTTCCATTGCCTCATGTTGAAAGCAAAGGATACGACATTGGGTACTATGAAAATACGACTCTGGAAAGGTGCAAGGAGATTTGCTCGCAAAGGTGCGATTGTGCAGGGTTTCAAGTGAAGTTTTTCTACAGCAACGATCCTGATAATATTCCTTATTGTTTTCCCAAGTCACAGTTGCTCAATGGATTCAGAACGCCGAATTTCCAAGGTGTCTTTTACTTGAAAGTGTCGAATTCCATTGCTAACAACAGCTTGCAAATTCAAGAGAACAGGATACAATGTCCAGCTGAAACTCCTGACCGGGCATTGCAGAGAAATTATGAGAAAAATGAACCTGTTTGGTCACTCGATTTTTTGATTTGGTTTGTGTCTGCAGTTGGGATTATTGAGGTGTTAGGCATGATTTCTCTCTGGGTTTTTGTGGTCATTAAAACCCATGAGAGCAAATCTGCAAATGAAGGCTTCCTACTTGCAGACACTGGTTTTAGGAGATACACCTACACTGAGCTCAAGAAAGCAAGTAGGAATTTCAAAGATGAGATTGGAAAAGGAGCAAGTGGGATTGTGTACAAAGGGATGTTATCAAATGACCGAGTAGCGGCAATAAAGAAACTTTACGAGTCCGAGCATGGAGAGGCAGAATTTCTCGCAGAAGCTAGCACAATTGGAGGGCTAAATCATATGCACTTAATAGACATGTGGGGATATTGTGCAGAAGGAAAGCACAGGCTTCTGGTGTACGAGTACATGGAACATGGTTCATTAGCTCAGAACCTCTCTTCCAATTCGCTTGATTGGGAAAAAAGGTTCCAAATAGCTGTAGGGACAGCAAGAGGCTTAGCTTATTTGCATGAAGAATGCTTGGAATGGATTCTTCATTGTGATCTAAAGCCAGAAAACATATTATTAGACTCTCATTACCAACCAAAAGTGTCCGACTTTGGCCTGTCAAAATTGCTGGACAGAGGAGGCATTGGCAGTTCAAACTTTTCAAGAATGAGAGGAACCAGAGGGTACATGGCTCCAGAGTGGGTTTATCGACTTCCGATCACGGCCAAAGTTGATGTGTACAGCTATGGTGTGGTTATGTTGGAGATGGTGAGTGGAAGGAGTCCGACAGGAATCTTCCCATCTGTGAATGCAGATGGTTTAGAACAGGGAAGACTGGTGAATTGGGTAAGAGAAAAGAAAGTTAAAGCAGTGGAAGGTGACAAGTGTTGGATTGCAGAAATTGTAGATCCTAAGATTGCCAGTAATTGTGATATGGGTCAGGTTGAACTTCTTGTAAATGTGGCTCTTCAATGCGTTGAAGAAGACATGAATGCTAGGCCTAGAATGAAGCAAGTTGTAGAAATGCTTCAGTCACACAAAGTGTAAAATCTCATGAGTTTGATTTCTGGGTTGTGAAGTTCCTTTGCTCAAGGAATACGCTAATGTTAGTCACATTCATCCTTGTTATTTAATTTGATTAACTCCTTCATGTAAGAGATACGTTTTTCTTCTGTGTGATTTACAAAATTGATGTTGTGGACAAAGGTTACTAGTGGATTTAGTGGTTAAATTCATGATGAAATGGGGGAACTCTGTATACAATTAATGTTAGTTATTAATATTGGTCCACTGAAATGATTTTGTATTAAGCCAATTGATGATGCATGCATTAAACAATAATTATTTAATATAGAATTCTTAGTATTTTAGAATTTTTAGCATATTATTTCTATTTTTTTTAAATTTCAAATTTACTTTATCTCCCACTTTAACTTTATCTGTTTAGTATTTTTATCATGTTTAATAATCTTATATTAGTATTATACCAATGATGATAGAATAAAGGAGTTTTTGAATATCAATATTTTTGCTCTAAATTGAGTTATTTTTCTGTTCATTATTGAATGGTTATTCTTGTGAAGGAATACGTTTGTTTCTTTGTTTCTCGTTGCGTTAGGTGGTATTAGAGTCTTGAATCTCACAAAGTCTCGTTCTTCTAACTATGCTCCAAAACCCGAATGACAACGTTCAACGGGGATTACCTGCTGTGCGGAATCCCCTCCGATACATTGAACAACAATTGACCACGGTAACTAACCTACTAGAACAATATTTGCAATGCTATTACCCTGGAATTGCCAAAGATTTAATTCCTCGAAGCCGTGAAACTCGAGCTATGATCTAAAAAAAGCAACACTGTCAATGGTTCAAAACACCATAGGTTTACTTAAGCATCTAACCAATCACTACTGGAGATTCATATTATCAATACAGTAGAGAATAATCATGCAAATGATTTGAAAGATATAGTTATTGTTTCAAATAGTTCTGCAGCTGAGGTTGACTATCCACCTAAAGTTATTAATGATAAAGAGACTGCTCCAAATAAAAATAGTTTTTCTATTGATAACATTTTCTATAATAAAATCTATGCTGATGGTGTTGTCTATTTAGCTGTTCATGATGGTCATGATGTTGGTGGTTCTATTATGACTGTTCATTTTAAATTCATCTTCGGTACACATTTTGACAACGAGAAGGTGCAAATGACACGCTCTATTTTTTACAATTTATTTGAATCAACAGATACCGACATGAAAATCATAGATTTGTTTGACAAAAAGAAAGAGATGTTACAACCAGAAAAGTCGAGTAAACTGAACGATATCAAAAACAATGTGCCTATCGAATTGCCACCCATGAGAGATAAACAACGCTACATCGATTTCAGTTTGTGGTATGTTGATTGTCACTTGAGGTCGAGTTTTTTACAAGTGGGAGAGAATTATGAGGGATTGTTTGAACAACAATTATTTAATTTAGAATTCTTAGTATTTTAGAACTCTTAGCAAATTATTTTTATTTCTTTTAAATTTTAAATTTATTTTGTATCAGACTTTAACTTTATCTACTTAGTATTTTATTATGTTTAATACTCTTATGTTGGTGCTATAAAAATACCAATGATGATAGAATAAAAAAGCTTTTGAATATCAATATTTCTACTCTAAATTGAGTTATTTTCTGTTTCTTATTGAACGACCATTCTTGTGAAGGAAAATATTTGTGCTCTTTGCTTCTCGTTGCGTCACCAATAAATTATTGTCTAATTATCTTTGTATTTTTATAAGAGATTTATAAACACCCTAATTACTCCATACATTCCATTAGTTTTCTCTATAGAAGAGAGAATATGACAAAAACACTCTTTCTCTTACCTATCTACGAAAATGAGTCCTGTCCTTCTTGACTTAAAGTGTGACTCATTGTTCGGTTCATTTATAACTCGTTCATAATTCAAATTGTTAATAAATAAGTCGAGCTTGAACAAAATTTCAGGTTCATTTAAATAAACAAGTTGAATTTGAACACTCATACACATAACTTTTAAACTCTTGAAAATACTCGTTTAAGAGTCTCATTTTATGCTAATCAACATGTTCGTAAATAAACTCGTAAATTATATAATAACATCCACAAACTTTTATTTAAAAAATAAATTTTTATGTTTAATATATTAATTTTTTTAGGTGAATTAAATTGATTTTTTTTTGCATCATTACTAATTATAGTGTTTAAATTACATCTTAGTACAAAATTACATGGTTTTACACAAAATATGTTTTCAAACTAATTTATCCCATTTTTTCAAATTTCTTATAATTACATGATGCCATAAGGTGATGAGTCATTAAACCCTAATATTTTCCATCACCATAAATTTGTTCTTTATTTCTCTTGACTCGTAGTCGTCGTTTTATAGACTTCCACTTGCTGCTTACCGCAGTTACTCTCTTGTTGTCAAACCGTTCTTTTGTTGTTAAAAATATGTATTTTAAATTTTTTTAGTGAAGTTCAAAAATTTTGTGAACAAAGTTGTTAGCTTAAGTGCTATAAATAAGTTAAACTTGAACAAAATTTTGAGCTAACAAATCTCGGATCGAACCCATATTTGTGAAATTTAAATGAACCAAGCTTAGACACTTCAAACTTCAGCTGAGCTCGGTTCGATTACAGCCATAACAGAGAAGAACTTAAAGTGGGATCGGTGGGAGCCCGTGCCCAAACCGACTCCAATAAAACCTTTTATAATAGAGGTTATTCAGTTCGATTATGAGTGATGTATTCATTGATTATCGTTAAATTTATTAGTTATAAGTTAAAATTATTAGCTCATCAAAGTCGATATCGTATTGTAATATAATTCTTGAGTGCGTTAAGGAGCCCTAATCATAGATGTAGTAGAGGAATGTGGGGATAAAATGAGTTGTTAGCACGTGCTTCTCTCTGACCATTCATGAGTGGAAGGGGAAGAAAGTTGATTTGTGGGGATCATCTGATGATGAAAAGTAATTACATTTTCATGTGCGGAAGGGGAAGAAACTGACTTACTCTTCACAAAGATGGATGTTCATTCATGTCCGCTTACTCTTCACAATGTCTTCTAGATGTTCATGCATTTTCAATTTCTTCTGATAAAAATTTTAGATATGGATGTCTATTTCGTCTCAAATTATAATATTTCATAAATATTTTGTGTAATGCGGCAAAATGCCTGTCATATTAGTCAATTTCAACTAAATTTGTTGAATTTTTATTTTATTTTTTTATTCATTCGATTTGCAATTACGTATGGAGGAACATTGAATGTTACAAACTTGTTGAAGTTCCTTCTTTCTAACATTTTCTCCAACTAACCTGCTTTGATTTCTAGGACAAAAAATGAAGTTACCTACGTAATGTGTCCTAAAAAAAATGATAAACATCAATTTTGTTTAGTCTTCTCTTCCGTACTGTTTCCGGATTTTGGTGTAAAAGTAAAACCCATTCATTCGGTCAAACCTCCCATTGTTAGACAAAAAAAATATATTAGCTCTTACACTTGCACTCTTTTTTTAATCTCCTAAAACATTTCACACTTCCAACTTTTACGATCTACATCTACTAATTGTTCGCGAGTTACTCGATTTTGAATTCGATAAAAATTCGTTTGAACTCAACTCATTTATAATAATTTTAGACTTGACTAGTTAAACAAATTGGATCTAAACAAAGTAGCATTCGACTCGAAAGCTAGCGAACATACTCGTTTAACATTCGTAAATAAACTAATTATATATTTGATTTTTATATTAATTTGTAACTTTCATATTTTTTTATTTCAAATATGTATATGATTTATTTAAAAATAAATTATTATAATAAAAAATTATATTTTAATAAAATATATAATAAATTTTACTATATTAAGTAAAAAAATAATTTTATTATATAAAAATAAAAATATTAATATATTTAATAAATGTGAAATTTTAATTTTACATCAAATAAAATTGCATTTTTATTTTTGTTTATCAAAGCTCGAAAAGCTCGTGAACATGCTCGTTTGTTCGTGAACTTTAAATAACTCTGTTCGTGAACAAAATTTTGAGCTCAATACAATACTCGGCTCGAGCTCGAACTCGTAAAATTTTAAACGAGTCAAACTCAATTACTCTAATACTCAGCTCGACTCGACTTATTTAAAACCTTACTGGAGCATTGATCTAAGTTTAGACAAATCATGAACCATAGAAGGATTCTTTTTTAAACAAAGTTTTAAATTTTTTATATGTATAAATTTTTTTTTTTCACTTTTTATATTTTTTATGTAATTGTAGTGTTCCACAATTTTTCACAATTTAATCTTAGTCAAAATTCCGTTAATTTTGCTGAAGGACTAGGCATAACAAAATCCAATTACAATAAAATAAGTCCCTGTTTGGTTCCTTGTTAAATGATGAAAAGGAAAAGAAATTAAATAAAGAAAAGAAAAAGAAAAAAATAAAACAGAAATTTAGTTTTCATTTTATTGTTTGTTTAGTTAGAAGTACTATGGAAAAGAAAAGAATGATGAGGGAAAAATAATTTTTTTTACTATTATACACTCATTAGTAATTAGCTGAACGTAATTTAAAGAGGATAATTTTGTAAAGTTGATATATAATTTCTTTTTTTTTAAGGCAAAGGCAAAACAATTAAATAAATCATCCGTCAAATCAATGGTAATACAATCATAGAGGTTCAGCTCCCAACAATAACGATCAAAGAAAGAATTTGTGGCACACGCACGTAAGCGTGTAGGTGAATTCGCCGGCCGTCTTACGAACACAACTCTAACCTGAACGAGAGTTGTCATAATAGAAATACAATCGTTGATTAAATCTCCAAACATCGAATTAAAAACAAGCCATTTCATTGATGGCTGTGACTGCCACCGCACAATCTAATTCGATGATCACCTTCTGATGTCTTCTTTCCTTAATTCATCCCAAGGTCTTTTTAATCGTCATAGCCTCCATGATCGCAGGGACATTGCACTCCCTAAACTTCCGGCACAAACCATATATGATTTCTTATTTCTCTTCCTTTCCCACCAATTTAAAAAAAAAAAAAAGAAAAATGACACTTTATAAGAAATGAGTTGAACTCCATAAGAAATGAGTTGAACTCATTTCTATTCATTTCTCCTCTTTTCTTATGTCTATATGGTTATCCAAACAACAGAAATTTAAAAATTATATTTTCATTCATTTTTTTTTTATCATTTTCTATAAACACAAACATTGACCAAACCTGAAAGGGAAAAGCACATTAAAGATAAAGCTTTTCTAATCAATTCAAAAAAAAACTTATTACCTGATTTTGAGTAATTTAACAAGTTGGATTATGTACAACAAAGGTCTGATTTGTTCGGAACCTAAGCCGCATGGTCGATTGTTGAAAACTCAAGAAAGAAGCAGGTGGCTGGCATTATAGCAGCAGTTCCATTGGGCTCCTTGAGAGCTGATTCCTCTGGCATTTGCTTGATCATCAAACCCTTACACTATGTATGGATGAGTTGTAGAAGAGCGTAATTAATGGAAGAATAAGAGAGAATAAGAATGAAAAAGAAAAGAAAGAGTACATAAAAATCTTACCCTTATTTGAGAAAGAAAAAAATAAGAGTGTACTAATGGAAGGATAGATAGTCATTTTAAAAGTGAATATACAAAATTATCCTTATTTTAATAATAAACATATTAAAAAATAATATTGCAATGCTAATATTCTTTTCCAATTTTGTT
>CANYCX010920758.1:0-15420 GCA_948193385.1 Breynia disticha f. nivosa | reverse complement strand
GTCTAGTCACAAACTTCACACTAATTCTAATTTCAATTGATGATTAAACAACTTTAGAGATTCGAAATCAAAGTGTTGCCTTAGTAAATTGGTTTTAATCTCATTATTTTCTGTTATTGCTCATTTGGTTTATAGTTTAATTATTAGTTAATTAATTAATCAATTTTCATTACATTTGGTAGACTAGATAATAATAAATAGTGAGTAGCTAGTAGTCTGTCTCTGTGGGATCGACACTTGGGGCTCTTAAAATCATTTACTGCGTCGATAGGTACATTTGCCTTTTGGTAACGTAGGGTAAACTGTCATCAAGTTTTTGGCGTCGTTGCTGGGGACAGATATTAGTTAAAATTAGGCGTTATTAATCTAGTCATTTTATTTTTGTTTTATTTTGATTAGTTTTGTTTCCTTTATTATTTTTTTTATCTGTTCATTTGTTTTCTTTAGTTTTTCTATTGATTTTGTCATTCTTGTTTTGTTTTATTTGATTTTTTTTCAAGAACTGCGTTGGATTTTGTTTAGCTTTGTGCAGATAACAGGAAGTTTATGACCCGAGCAAATTTGACAGAACTATTTGATTTTGATTCAGAGATTGAACGAACGTTTCACGCTCGGTTGAGAAACAGAAAACAACAAGGGAAAGAAGAAAGTTCAAGTACAGAAGCAAAGATGGCAGAAGAAAATCCGCATTTGCCGGCAAACAATAATGTTCAGCAAAATCTGGTTTACCAACCACTAACCATGTCAGATTACGCGATACCAAGCTTAACTGGAGCAGAGTCTAGCATTGTTCGTCTTACAGTGGCTGCAAACAATTTTGAGATCAAGACTAATCTTATACAGATGTTGCAGCAAAATGTACAGTTTGATGGATTACAAGATGAGGACCTAAACATGCTATTAAGCTACAGTTATTTCCATTTACATTGCAGGGCTAGGCCAAGTTATGGCTATAGTCTCTTTTTAGGCAGTCCATAACGACAAGAGACAGGTTGGCAGAAAAGTTTTGCAGAAATATTTTTCATCAGTGAAGACTATAAAAATGAGGAATTATATTTCCTCATTTATTCAACAAGATGGAGAATCATTATATGACACGTGCAAGCAGTTTAAGGAATTATTAAGGAAATTCTCACACCACAGTCTTCCTGTCTGGTTATAAGTGCAAAATTTTTATAATGGACTAATATAAGTACCAGAAAGATGATTGATGCAGCGGAAGGAGGAACACTTAATAACAAAACACTAGATGTTGTGCAAGAATTAATTGAGGAGATGGCGATGCACAATTATCAGTGGTATTCATCCAGCTGAGCTGTCTAAACCCACCAAATTGTATGATGTAGATGCAATGACAGCCTTAGCAGTCCAAGTGGAGCTATTAAGTAAAAAGATTAACAGACTGTCACTAACTCAAAAGGTGAATCAGGTCTTGCAATATGAATTATGTGGAGGAGGCCACAGTAGTGTTAAATTTGTTGAGAGTGTTAACTACATGGGGAATGCTCAGAGACAACCATTTAATCCATATAGTAACACTTATAATCCAAGATGATCAAAGATCCCCGATTTCCCTTGGTGAGGTCAAAACCAAAATAAACCAAGTCATCCACCTGAATTTCAACAACAACAACAACACTAAGGGGCCAAGAAAAAAATCTAACTTGGAGGATCTTCTGACGAAATTTTGTGCAAGCTGCTAATACAAGATTTACACAGTTATCAATAGAGTCAAAAAATTAGTCAATTTCACTAAGAAATTTAGAAAATAAGTTCGACAATTGGAAAAATTGATGTCAAAAAGGTAATAAGGCTCTTTATTGAGTAACACAGAAACAAATCCTTGCAAATATGCAAAGGCAATTACTTTGAAGAGTGGAAGAGAAATAATGCAAAGTGAAGAACAAAAAAATTTCCAACAAAAGCATCCAATTAGAGAATACAAGCCAACAATCCCATATCCGACCAGGCTTAAGCAAGATCGCATGAATGAGCAATTTGGTACATTCCTTAAATTATTTAAACAATTGCATATTAACAACCTTTTTGTTGAAGCTTTGTCACTGATGCCAAAATATGCTAAGTTTCTCAAGGAACTATTATCAAACAAAAAAAAGCTTGAGGAGTTGTCTACAGTCTTCTTGAACACAGAATGCTCTGAATTTTGCAAAACAAACTCCCTCAAAAAATACAAGATCCAGATAGTTTTAATATGCCTTGCACTTTTGCTACTTTGTTATTTAAAAAAGCTCTTGTAGATTTGGGTGCAAGTATAAATCTTATGTTATATAAGATGTTCACACAATTGGGACTAGGAGAACCAAAATCTACTGGGATGAGCTTACAGTTGGTTGATAGATCAATTAAATACCCACACAGAGTAATTTAGGATGTATTGGTAAAAGTTGATAAATTTATTTTTCCATTAGATTTTGTGATTTTAGATATGGATGAAGATAGAGAATTATTCTCGACAGACCATTTTTAGCTACTGCTAAAGCATTAACTGATGTAAGTAGCGGTAAGTTAGTTCTTAGAGTAGCAGAGGAAGAGGTAACATTTTATATATCTAAATCTATGTAAAAATATACTGAGAAGGATGATACTTGTTGTTCTATTGATATTATGAATTTTGCAGTTATAGAATTTTTGCAGGAAATTATTAACAGTAATATTTTAGAAGAGTCTATAACACATGAAGAACAACATAGTAATGTAGAAATATCAACCAAGCAAGATGTGGTAGAAAAAGAAGAAGGTAAAATAAACAGAAACTTTGAAAAAATATTACTGAAGGAAGTCAAAAAGTCAAAGCTCTTAGTTGACTATCCACAAGTTTTGGAGCTAAAAGTCTTACCCGAACATCTCGAGTATGCCTTCTTGGTAAAAGATTCAAAACTACTAGTTATTATTGCCTCTAATCTCAGTGATGAGCAAAAAGTCAAACTTGTCAATTTGTTGAGAGAACATAAACATGTCGTAGCTTGGAAAATTTATGACATAAAAGGTATAAGTCCTTTTTCTGTTCTCACAAAATACTAATGAAAGATGGTTTTAAATCTGTGGAGCAGCTTCAATGAAGAATTAATCTAATCATGAAGGAAGTAGTTAAATTAAAGGTGATTAAGCTTCTAGAAGCAGAAGTAATTTATCCTATTTTTGACAATGTGTGGGTAAGTCCTGCATATGTAGTACCAAAGAAAAGAGGTATGACGGTGGTGAAAAATCAGAAAAATGAACTCATACTGACACGAACAGTACCAGGATGGAGGGTATGTATTGATTACTGGTGACTAAATGACGCGACACGAAAAGACCATTTTTTGTTGTTGTTCATCGATCAAATGTTGGAAAGGTTAGCCGACCATGAGTATTATTGTTTTCTTGATGGTAAGTCTGGTTATTTTCATATTCCAATGGCGTTGAAAGATTCAAAACAACCTTCGCATGTCCTTATGGGACATACACTTGCCGGAGGATATGCTTGTCGGAGGATGCCATTTGGACTCTGTAATGTGCCGGCGACTTTTAAGAGATGTACGATGGTAATTTTTGATGAATTGGTTGAAGATATTATGAAGCATTTATGGATGATTTTTTAGTTTACGGTAATTCTTTTGACTTATGCCTCTATGATTTAAAACGTGTGCTAGATCATTTTGAGGAAACAAATCTTGTTCTTAATTGGGAAAAGTGTCATTTTATAGTACAAAACGATATAGTGTTAGAACATAAAATATATGTCAATGGAATTGAGGTAGGTAAAGCAAAAATTGAGACTATTGATAGATTGCCACCACCTTCTTTTGTTAAAGCTATCAAGAGTTTTTTAGGTCATGCGTTTCAACGCTTCTAGTTGTACTTATTTTTACTTTTAGTTTTCTTTTTATTTTTAGTATTTCTTTTATTATCATTTTCATTTTTGCTTCTTTTTTTTTTCTTTTGTTCTTATGTAGCATACATCTTGTTTCTTTCTTTGGATGGATGTACTAAATGTCGAATTAACTCGACCACATTTCTATGAATGTAATTAAACCAAGGAAGCCCACTTGTTGTCTTTTTGCTTTTAACCACTTTTTACTTTACTTATAATTATTGTTTTATTCTACTTTGTGCATTGAGAAAAATGCACGGTTTAAGTGAAGGATAGGATTGCATTTGATTGACCATTTATTAAGGCAATAATTGTGGGGTAAATTTTTTTTTATTTTTGAGTAACTTTGGTGAATTTCGCTTGAGACATAATATATGCAGTTGTGTTTCATGAGTTGGATTAACATGAATAATCAAAATATGTGATAATACAGGTGAATAAGTTTGTTCAATTTAAAAAGTTTATTTGGTAAGGGCCTAAATATGTTACTGTAATTGAAGATATATTATTGTTAATGTTAGTCGCAGCACAAAAATTTTTAATCGCAGGAGCTCAATTGAGATGGTATGGATCTCTCTTGGCTTAAGCAAGGTCAAGAATGTTCTCCCTTGCAAATAAAGCAGCTTTAAATAGGACTAGACCTAACCTTCCTTATGGAACCACTCAACGCTCGAACATAGGACATATATATATTATGGTCTGATATATGGGTTTGATAATTATTTTACTGTCTATGACATGAGTATTGCTCAAAAATATATACATGAAGGTGATGAATTGAATAATTAAAGTCAGTAAAGGAAATAAATGCACAAGTTTATAAATGTGGAATGAAATTGGCAATCAAACTTTCAATGTATTGTCTGAAGTGTGCTGTAATTGATAAAGTAAATGCTGAAACTTCATAAATTAAATGAGATTTAATAACCTTTACAAAATGAATTAAGTAATTAGTCAGGTTTATTTTATTTTATTAGTTTGTAGCTTGTGTATGATGATTGAAGTATTAGTTTGATAAATTAAGATGATGGTTGTATGTTTCGTGTTTCTTGTAGAGTTTGATGGATTTATTTTAAAATTGGAATACACCCAATGTTAGTGCTAAGATGTTTGGTTGATTAGTGTGATTCCTATTTTTGTTCAGTTTTTCTTGAGGACGAGCAAAGATTCAAGTGTGGGGTTGTAGATAAATGCTCCATCATGGGTATTTTAGCACGTAAAAGTTATGATTTTGAAGCATAATTTGAGCTTTTATCGTGGAAACCAGTCTATTTATCTCTTGTTTGACATTTTACAGGTTAAAAATTGACTTCGTGCAACTTTTAGACGAAAAATAACAAAAACGGGAGAAATCAGGTGATGTTGGTGTAGTACAGGGACACCAAGCAAAAAATTACATGGATGTCATTGCGATCGTGTACCACTCCAAAAAATACTACACGAGCAGAAAGAATATTACACAGACGAATTTCGTAATTACACAGTCACTATTCACAAACTATGGATTACGGAGCAGACGAGGCAACTATTGTTAGATCTCAATGGATTTTTCTGCCTTTGACGGTTTCTTTGTTATCTTATTTGTGCTTTTTTTTCCAATTATGAACTAATCTCTTTTAGACACTTAGGTTGAAATGAACTATTGAATATTGAACCAGTTATTTCAATTTAGTTTTAGTAATGAAATGTTTGTTGACTGAGATTTTGTTATGAATTGTCTTTGCCTTGTTGATTTCTTGACGGTTGCTTATGATTGACATATTGATTTGTATAGGGCTAATCGAGACATCGAATATATGATAGATCACTCATAATTAAAGGAGTTAAATACAAATATGGAGATAGATCAACGTAAATCTTTCGAAATAAGGTCAAACTTGATAGAGTAATTCACAAAACATTAATGCGATGTTAATTAGTTTAACTTAGAAAGAGATTTCAAGTTGGGTTAATTAATACTAGACATTAATTACCTCAAGAGAGGGATTAATATAATTTAGGAATTATCACGGTCTTGTCACAAGCACTGCAGTAATTCTAATATCAATTGATGGTCAAACAATTTTAGGGAGCCTTAGTAAATTGTTTTTAATCTCTTTGCTTTTTATTTTTCTTATTTGATTTTTAGTTTAATTTGTACTAAATTAATTTAGTTAATATTCATTACATTTGGTAGACTGGATAATAATTAATAATGAGTAACTAGTAATTTGTCTCTGTGAGATCGACACATGGGGCTCTGAAAGCCGATTACTGCATCGATAAGTGCACTTGCCTGATGGTAACGTAGGGCAGACGACCATCAGTGATCATTAGGTACCAACCAACCTTATACTCATCATCAAACAATATTTTGCTTAGAAATTGCCACTTCAAACACTAACCATATTAATTCATCTAACACACATAAACATGTGTCTTTTTAACATACACATCAATTTCATTCATTCACACAAATTAATCTAGAACACCCTAATTTTAATATACCATATTATTGTATGAATATCATTTTTCATTAATCAGTTAACACTGATCTCATATTGAAAGTACTATTCAAACACTAACTATTAAAAAATTTTATTTGCTTTGCACACTATTCATTCTTATTTTACCTGCATACTAACTGTAAACCATTACACATATTTTATTTATTAACACAGTCACAAACACAATCCGTGTTAGTGTAACCTATCCCATGGGCACGATCCCTGTGTTAGAATAACACGACCCTATTGGCACTTTCCATGACCCCTGTGTTACATCATCTTATCTGTCCAAAAATTTTTACACATAAAATATGAGGTTGTGCAGCACCATGTGTAAGTATAAGCCTTAAGTAAAATTCAATTGTCTTACAAAAATTTACTTATCATCATATGTGGATGGTAAAGATGAAGCAAACACATTATTTTTTCGTAATCCTTATGCATAAAGAAAAGATAGAATGATCCATAATATTAGTCCTATTCAATCATCAGTATGAGGCATTGGATTGTGAAATATGTGAATTAAGTATAACATTCAAACATCCCTAGTTACAATGGAAATTACAATGAACTAAACTAATATGTTAATCTGTGAGATGATTGTGTCTCCCCAATCATAGAGAATGGATGATATAGATACATTAATGAAGATATATTGGACTGATCCCCTCGAATGAAAATGTTGCATGGTTATAAAGTCATAAACATTTTCATAAAGTAGTGCTTCTATTAGAATCCTTATACCTGAAGACTTTGCGAGTCTTGGGTGGATTTTGGTATACTTGGGTTTTTACTTAACCTATGATAGGAAAATAATATTTACTTAACCATAGGAGTTAATACCAAGGACAAATAGCCCTACTAGATCACACACATACATTAAAAACAAGAGTTTGAGGCATTCTTAGAATGAATTTTTAAAAAATTCAAATTTATGGCATTTCTGAAGAGAAAAGTTTTTGAAAATCACAAGATTAGTGCTGATATATTTTTATAATTCTAAAATGGAAAATATACAATCAAAAATCATACACATTAATTTTATATGATTTAATTTTAATTAAATGCATAAGAAAAATAAATTAGGTAGTTTTACTACAAAAAATTATCCATTAATGATTAAATGGATAATGTCTTAATCCTAAGCCTTAAACTGAGGAGAGAGAAGTAATATTATGTCTTAATTAGGACAAAACTTTTCCAGAATTAATCCCTCCCTTATTCTCTCTCATGGCAACTTCCTAAAAATTAAGAAATTTAATTTTTGATTAGTTTTGAGTTGAAATTAAAATTTTACATGTAAGTAAATCTTGTTCAACTAGTCTTCATTTATTTGATCTTAAATCCAACTCTTAACCCTATAACTTGTGGACCAAGTAATGAAGCTTATAAATAGATATCATTAGGTCACAAATTCGACACTTTTATCCTTCTTGGTCAATTCTTTAAGTCAAAAAAACACTTAACAGAATTTTGATTTTAAGTTGCAAGAATCAAACACCAAGAACAAGAGCTCTAACATCAATTTTATTATAGGTCGTGTGTATGAGAGTATAGAGGAGTAACTCAAGAATAGTCCCTCAACATTAACCCAGACAATACACGTAAATTATAACCAAGAAAAGAGGTAAACTTTCTTGTTCCAATTCTTCAATAGTTATGGTTTAAAGATTTTGTTGTGCTATTAACCTAGAATTTTTTTTTGTATTTCGCACCTTAGATGTTAGCCTCAGAAATGAACAATTCCCAACACCACGCATTGCTTATGATATTTCACGTGGCCTGTGTTAGATTCACATATAATGAAAGTGATGGCAGCTTAAAACATTGTATGTGTTGAGTACTCAACCATTCTAACCAATATCATTTCGATAATAAGCATATTTATTACAAAAAACATAACCAATAAACCAAATATCAACCTTATATCAACCTTATATCAACACTTCATCAACCAATTCAAAAGCTCATTTCTAATATCATCTATCAACCAATTTCAACACAATAACAAGCAATTCAACTTTGTTCTTTATTTCACAACTGAAATAAGTCACATACATATAATGCATACATCATAAGTCATTATACTCAACAAAACTATCATACCAACCACATGAAATGTATGATAAAAATGCATGTCTATATATAGGGTGTATGCCTAGAAAGGGTAAGAGAGAGAAGCTAGAGCTATAGTTGTCCAACCTAAGGTAAATAAGTTCCAACTCTCTTTATCTAACTTTCCTGTACCTGTAACCAAGTGCACATTTTTATAACCCATAAAATTTAGTGAGTAATCAATAAGCATAATTTAAACCATTTTACATTTATCAATATAAATCATATAAACATCTGCATACTTTGGATTATATATTTATACATTCATATTATCATCTGTCATCTACATTTTAGCCATACAATTCCATTACTAGGAACCTATACAAAAATCCATCTATCATCTACATATATTAACTCGTACACATTTCACAATCCTTTACACCTTTTCCATCCATCCTCTACATTTTCAACCGTCGCCTATATTTTCATCCTCTTCTCATATAACATTTATCATAGATGCACATTTGCTCACATATAACTGTATTGAAGTGAGTTAGATTATTCACCTATTCAGCTGAGGTATTCAAAGTTTTCTGGACTCCGATCCTAATTCTATCGTCTAATTTGTTGTCCTATACATATCAAACAATAATCCTATAACACAATATACATATTTAATATAATTCAATCTCATGTTTTTATGCATGTTTATGTAAGTTTTTCATATCTTTCCATTCTTTATTTTTTCCCTAACAATCCTATCTAAAATTCATTCATTTAATCTCAAAATCTTCATAGCTAAAATCTAAAATTCTCAAGTTTATAACTTACTTTAAGTGTTTTAGCTTGATTCTTTCTTTTTCTTCCAACTCCCTTATTTCATTCATGTTTTTAGTGGTGGAAATGGTTAAAGTTTAGTGTATAAAGGTTATTGGAGGCTTTCTTCGATGTTTTTCTCTATTGTATTGTGTGTTCTTTTTATTTCAAAGATGTTGGATGGTTTTATTTTAATTTTTTACCACCTCCTACTTATTATTTTTTTGTTTAACCTATTTGAATATCACAACATGGTCGTGTCATAATGCAACCTGTGTTGGCCAAACAACCACCGTGTAACGCACCACGACCATTGTGTTATTCCCTTGTTCCAAGTAGAGCACAACATACCCACCATGGTACTTTACACTCCTGGCATGTTGTATTTCACTTATTAGATTATTCCATCTTCAATCATGTTCTTATATTGTTTGTCATTTTTTACTCTGTTTCATGTAATTATACATATGTTCTCATAAAACTTATTCAAAATAAATTATATACACTTTCTTTACATTTGGTTTACTTTTGATTTTTTAGTCTATTTTATTACTTATAACTACCAGGATAGGGATGTGATATAACCAACTATTCTTAACCATGAAAGGCACAATTGATGGTTAGGTAAGTCTTGAGATATACACTTACCTAAAAACCAAGCTAGGCGTGCCTATATGGTAGTCGCTCCAACTCATTCTCATCTCCCACTTCTAAAAATAGTAACATTTAATTTCATAAATAACCATACAAAAAAAAGTCATTCATTTTCATCTTTTAGCAAAAAAATCTATTCTTTTTATTACCCATATCCCATTTTAAGTAAATCTTAAAGTTTCCTAAGGCTCACACTCGATTCCTTCCTTGCAAATTTTCCACTTTTATCCCTCAACACTAATTACATGACCTATTTCCATCCTTCTCTAATTTTCCACCCCAAGTCATCACCTTTCTATGTTTTGCGAACTTATCCTAACACTTTTCCTTCATCTACAACTCTCCCTTCTTTCTAAACTGTCACTTTAACTCTATTTATCATAAAAATCTTACTTTCATTCTCTATGCTCATACAATCCTTAAAACCATTTCCTTTTCACTATCCTACACACGTATACTTAATTAAAACACAATGAAAATATTAAAACCCACACTCCTTTCCATTTTTCTCCTTTTTCTTACACCCAACACTTAACAAGTTAGAGCCCTTCTCTCAAGTGACATTTCTCCACAACCTAGACACTCTTTGATGCGGGATTTTAGTGTTAATGTTGTGAAAAATGGTGGGGAAATGGTCTTCAACTGTTTGAGAGAGGTTTTAGGTGTGTTTGCTTGGGTGTTAGGGCAAGTGCATCGTGTTTTTGTGGAGTGTTATAATGTGTGACTTATTTTTAATAGACACATCCACATCATAAACTGAGCCGATAACGTACATTATGTTAATGTACATTATGAAACACATGTAACAAACATTATTTCCCTTAACCTACATTATTGAGGGAAAAGGACGTGCAATGTACGTTATACACCAATAATGTACATTATCAAACAAGTAGACTTGGTTTCATCATAGTACAATGATCAACATAATTTACTTATATAGGTAACATACGTTACTAAAATAATTTACATATCTTCACAATTCTATTTTCATCATAATAATCCTCACGCTTGATAAGGCTCTTACATAGAAATATCTTTTCAAGATTAAAATTTTGGGCATTATAATAATGTTGATTCACATGGAAATGTTAAAAGATTCAACCTACCCTTTAGTATTGTGACTACCCATACTGACCTTCAACCTACTTTTCTTTTCCATAACACAAGTCTCACAAAACTATAGCTTTCCAGTCTCAAAACTCCCTAACAATCCTTTCTTACACAACACTTATTGTCATTTTCACTCATGTGTCCCAACTTGAGAAGTATAATTATTTATTGTTAATTTTCTTTACCATAAAATTGACCACTTTAGAGTTAAAAGCTTCCACAGTTCCCAATATTGAACTACCCAATAATGTATAAACCGATGTTACAGACTACCATTCCTCACAAAAAGAGAACCTAAATACTTCCTAAGAACTCCACCACTCCTAAAGAACGTGTACCCATATAAATTAAATTCTTCCTAAAGTTAGGGACATACCAAGTTGGGATTTTCTAATCCTTATGGTAATGTGATTTTAGTGAAATTTAAAAGTTTTACACACTAGTACCTAGAACATTATAGTTTATCATAAAATGAATGGTTAACTCCAATACCTTATTAAATTTAAATGCGGTCGATTACATTGAGTTATTGAATAAGAGCTATAAAAAACTACCTAGTTCATACACATTTTGTCAATGATTTTAGTGTCATTTTTTAATCCTTATTAAATTTATGGTTATGAATGTTGTGAACATCTATGACATGAGAGAGCCTTTTTATAAGCTATCAAATTCCATGAGTCACTATTCAATTGAACTAGGGTTTATCATATCTTATCCTTATCTCATCCATTTAAACAATTAAAATATGACTGAGAGAATTAACACCTATCCATTAGAACATGTGATTGACATCAACTATAAGTGGAAGGGAGCCTCGCATATTGGCTAGTGTTTTGGTGGTCGGCCCAAAACTAACCAACTAAATCATAACCATGTCTGTATTGTTTTGTAATTTTAACTTTATAAAAAAATCTTCTTGGGCTATGACTATAAGGTCTTGCCTAACAGA
The DNA here is from genome assembly GCA_948193385.1 of Breynia disticha f. nivosa. Lineage (NCBI taxonomy): Eukaryota > Viridiplantae > Streptophyta > Magnoliopsida > Malpighiales > Phyllanthaceae > Breynia > Breynia disticha. Next base: position 3,470 of record CANYCX010920758.1, on the reverse strand, counting down.
CTCAAATTGATATGGCTACCATATAGTACATAGGTCTGGGTAACTATTCTTGGAGATGGCCTAGAATCCCAAAATGGGGTGACTAACCAAAATCCACATGTAGGCCCAACACACATCCATGTATTTTGTATTTTTCACTTTACAAAAAATTTACTTTGGTTATGATTTCTTGGTTAGGCCTAATGACTCAATTTGGTGTGCCTTAGTCCTTATTACAATTTATGTCACATATTTGATAGCTAAGAAAATTATTATTTTTCCCCTTTATTCAAAAGTCAAGGTGTTTGATCCCGTAGGGATCATTTGCCCTTGGGAATGAATCCCATAATTCATATACATTATTAAGCTTATTACAAACTTAATAAAATTTCAAGAAAATTGTATTTACAACAACTCAATTTTTTGGCCATGCGGTCTGGTACGATTCTTTTCTCTTTGATATCATAACAACATAAGGCATGAACTAGTTACCTTTATTTTATAGTATCAGTTTCTTGATATCATTTGTGATTATAATATATTTAGATTTATGATCTCAACCATCATACAATTTAGGCAAGGTCATGCGCTACTCTGTCTCATACATCAAGCAATCAGTGATACATCTCTCTTTACTAGAGTGGCAATTGCTTCACTTCTTTTGGCCCTTTAGCATATTGTAACCAAGTTATGGGCACATTAGTCATATGTCAAAGTACACTAGAATCCACCCAAGTCATATAAAGACTTATAGTCTAAGGATATCAACATAAGTACCACCATAAGAATTCATATGAGTTTAGACTTTAATGTAGCATTCTTATTTAAATGGACAAATCTAACATATTCTCTTTATGAAATATTTATATCCTCTATGATCTATTATTTTTAAAATACAACCATATCATAGAGGCTCATACTAGTCTTTATTCATTTCAATTTCCATTGACGAGGATCGATCAAAGATATTTAGATGTCATCCTTACGCTCACATGAATCACTATCTAGTGCCTTACACTGATAATATGAATAGGGCCAACATTATAGATGATTTTGTTAGTTCAATATGTGGACACAAATATATACCAATAAAATGTAATATCTTATCATTATTATTTCAATATAATAAGAAATTTCACATAAGACAATCGTATGAAATTGAAGTAAAAATGATAGATAATATAAGAATAGTGTTCAAAATGAAAAAATAGGTTAAGTGTAGCATAACACAGTAGGTATGGTGTGTTACACAGTGGGTGTATTGAAGTCAGAAAGTTTGACACACCGAGTCTGGTCAGTTATAGAATAGGTTTGTTGAAATCAGAAAGTCTAACACATCGGGTGTGGTGCGTTACCTGATGGGCGTGTTGACAACATGACCAGTGGTATCACACATAACTGCCAAATTGCACTACAAAACATGCATAAACCTTAGAAATAAAAGCACCTGGTGGCAAATTTTATATGAAATTGGACCATTAACAATAAACCTTCATTTGTCCATATGAAAATAGCAAAGAAACCTCCATAAACCAAATTTTATCAGATTAATCATGAAAGAGAAAAAGTGTGAAACTCATTTTTATAAACCTTTATTTTTAACTATCCAATTCTTTTTGTAAATAATATAATAAAATAATATGGAAGAGAGAGAAAATAGAAATATATGCAATTTCTAAAACTTGGCCCATTTCATAAACAACCAAAATAGAGTTATGCAGAAGTTAAAACATAGTTTGAAATAAAATCCAAACCACAATGTATGTGACATCCTGGAATTTATATTTTAGAAATATTGAATGAAAATAAGATGTTTCGCATTGAAATGAGGAAAAATAAATGATTAAACTTAGGTATATAAAGGTTGATATAAGGTGTATATGAAATAAGCAAGGAAAAGGAGGAATGCCTAAAATCAGAGAAGTACACGTTGTGGCAGCCAAGTACACGCAGTGGCCATGACCAAGCTTACTTTGTTGTCCACCACGTGTTCACAGATTCTGGGAAAAATATAACTTTTCTCGATTCAACCGATATTCAAGAATTTACATTTAAATTTCAGAGAAAAACTGTAGAGAGGAGCTGAGAAATAGCAGATAAACCTTGTTCTCGAGTGAAGGAAAGGAATTAGCAAAAAGAAATCCAAATTTTTGCAAGGAATCAACATCAAGCCAACAAGGTAAGTGGTTGATAGTTTGTTTACAAGAGTTATGAAGGTTATGTTGGAAATTTGATGATTTATTATGTTTGAACTGAAATCAAAGCTAGAAATACTTGTGATTAAGTGTTCGGGACTTGAATAAAACTTTCTATATGGTTTATGATATGCAAATCATGGTAAGAATGGATTTTAAGAAAGATGGTTCATGAAGGAAGTTGTTGGAAATATTGACATATGGATGATCTTTTGTTGATTATTGATAATTATATGATTTTGAATATGGAAATCATGAGTTAGATGAAATTGGAGGAATTGGTTCTTAAGGAAAGTTTATTTTGAAGTTAAGGTTTAGGATTTAAGCTGATGTTAATGATTTTAAGTATAGAACCAATATGAATAAGATTCATTAACATCATTTATACAATGGATTTCGTATAGGAGGATCTATACGTATTTTTGGATCGAGATTGGGTCGCCATTTATATTGTAAAAAAGTCGTCAAATAGTCGAGGTAAGTGTTCTTACGCTTACTAAATTGATTCATAAGATTATATGTATATATATATATATATATATATATATATTTGTGTGTGTGTGTGTAAATGTATTTGGCCTATAATACTGTGAGTTGAGGATTGCTAGATTTAGATGCATCAAGTTGAAAATGAAATGAATTCTGGTTGTATGGATTCATTGATATGAATGAATGAAGCTATGTTTTTTACTATATGTCTAGTTGAAATATGATTGATTTATAGTTGTCATTATATTAATTATCAGCAAATGTTTGCTTATTGATTATGGAAAGTATTGAATTGCTTATTGAGCATGATATTGTTAATGGAAATGATGATGATGATTGGATTGTTCTTATTCTTGTTATGATCTTATATGATCTATATTGGGTTCTTTTGGTATGCTCATTTGGCTTTATGCCTTACTTGATAATATGTTGATTTATGTTTGACATATGATGAAGTTCATATTGATCTTAAAAGCATGTGTTGTTTTTGTAACGCCCCATTTTTGGGAATTTTTTTAAAGTTTTTAGGAATATTTATTAATATTATGAGGAAATTTTTCGCAAGAAAAAAATTAAGTATTTATTTGGTGGAGGAGTGTAGAAGGATATGTGATTTTAAAATCGGGTAAAGTCAGGAAAAACCGGGAGAGAGAAAGTCGGAAAGAAGGGCATATGATGAACCGAGGGCAAAAACGTCCTTTCCGAACCTTATATATATACCTTATGTTTATATCTCTTTCCACCTACACCATAATCTCGTTTTTTCTCTCTCCTCACTTGTTTCAAAGGGCAAAAACCCTAGAAATC